>JBAMJV010002323.1:0-35565 GCA_037951105.1 Echinarachnius parma | reverse complement strand
ATCCCTTCAAACTTTACACAGTTGAAAAAGAGTTATATATAATCAACGGTATTTGTGATTCCTGCTTTGTGATGGCTTATTCAACTTCAGACCACCGTTGCTAATGTAACGGGCCCATGGCAACAGCCATTCGCACCTGTCGCCTTAGAATGCCTACTTGTGTCCCGCGTAATGTAAATAAACCAATCACAGAGTAGGAATTTAAAAATCATAATGGCCGGTATTCTACTAAATTTATCAACTTAGGCTGGACTAAATGGACATAAAATACCACTAATCAGTACAAACCATTCCACCCCAGTGGAATTCGACATGCACATTGAGTGTTGTCATGCACCACTAGGGATAAACCCTATTGTTTCTCCTCAGACTAACATTTCAATGACACTTTTTAACAAGTCACCAGTTATATTATGTCCTCTGACTAAAAGGACATCATAGAACTAGAGAGATATGTCCATGCAGGTTATGCCATTGGAATGTTAAACATCAAATTGTCTGGATGTCTAATGACAAGAAGCAATCAAACGTGGTGCATGACAACCATCGATGTGATTGTTAAATTCCCTTTGTCTAAACTGGTTTAGCTGGTTACTGGGAATTTCTGTCTGTTTTAGTCTAGCCCAAAGTTGATACATTTAGTAGAATACCGGCCATTCAGTTTATACCTCAAGTTTAATTTCGCTGGATCTTGACCGGTAATACCAAAACGCAAATACATTTAATAAGTTATTCGATATCCCCATGAACAATTGTCGTATATTTAAATAGTCAGGTTTTAAACTGTGTTCTATAGACATATATAGACCGTATAAGACATCTTTTGTTCCAAATGACATTCATGAATACAACAGAAATGCCATACACTATGCCTACATATACCATTTGTGTTGTTTGTAAATACTTATAGGGATCCAGTAACTTTTTAAAAAATTATTTTAAATGGTTATTGGTATTCCGGGGTGGTATAACTTGGTGTACAAACAACTTTGTCACTGCTGTTTGTTTTGACAGTCTTGCACTGAGTTTGGTATTTATTATTTATTATGGGACGATGACTATATTGTATTGATGGAGATAATAATGTGTCACTATTGATTTAATTTATTTTGCTACTATTTAAATAATGTTCCCTTTCGTTAACGCACAGAATCAGAAATCACAATTATTTCATGCATTATTTATTATTGGTTATATTCATATTCAATACAACATAATTGATCATCAACCCGAAATGATGCGGAAATGTCCCCCTTTCTCTCCCTGTCCAGTTGTCCAGCTTAAATTCACTGACATTTACTAACTGTCCTAATCCTTCTCAATCGTTTCCCTTTTTAGGCTGAAATTTCCTGCAATATTAATGTGTGTACTTTGATATGTGATTTTGTACACAGGCCCGTAGCTATGATGGGGTGTTGCATATGCATCCCCCCCCCCCCCACCCCCAAATTCAGAAATGTCCACTTTTGTTGGCGACGGCCATCCCGCCCCCCCCCCCCCCCCCCCCCCCCACCACCACCACCAATAACACCCTCCACTTGAAAAATCCTGGCTACGGGCCTGGTACTTGACATGTGATATTTTTATAGCAGGCTGTTAAATATTGTAAATTACCAATTTTCACTTCCTCCTGCGCCGGGTCCCTTATTAGTATTGTATTTTCTTGTTTAGTATGTTTGTTATGCACTTCATTCTGTTTATGTTGCCATGCGTGTGGTGTTATCTAAATGTGTAAGCCAGTAGAGGCCAAATGGCTTGGGGTTTTTTTAAATATGGACAATAAAATGAATCTCTTATCTTATAAGGCAAACGTGATTAACATTTTTATCACACCCTTTAAACCTTAATTTTGATCAATTTAGGCTTAATTGTGAGATGAAAACGAAACAAATGTCATAATAAAATTTGAAATGGCTTTGTATGTGTTCATTGTTCATTGTATGAAGTAATACACTACTTTGCAATTTAAATTAGTTTAAAGGTGCACCTGTAAAGTGTTTAACTCCACAAAAAAAATTAATTTGAGCTTCCACAGCTCTCTTCTACCGTGTTATTTGGCTTATGGTAAGAGAAGAATAAAATAGGGTTAGATTTTTTTCAAATGCCCCTTTAGTTTGACGATATCTATCATTGAGAATCATTCAGCTCAAGAGCGTTAATGAACGGTCATAAACCTTATACACGTCATACAGTCGTTTGTTGTAAAAGCTGACGCAAATTTTCGCTTTTGCAACCAGGAAAGAGTACGTGTTCTTTTTCACATATCATTCAGACATATCTTACACTGATTTTGGTATAGGATTAAAGTCGCAAATGTCATTTTGGGCAATATCTAACACTTTACAGGTGCACCTTTCATGTGGAAACTAAATGTCTTAGCTCGTTAAGTACGCAGAGAAACAGGGTGCACATAAAAGATAGTCACGGTGGAGATACGCTTCTCATGTTCTTCGCCCAATAGCTGACTGCCGACCCCGAAGTTTCCCCTTCTGTATTCAAAGCATGCACGCCGTCCCATTTCGCAACCCTTTGCCAAACAACGAACATGAAATTTAAAAAAAATCCCGACTCCCCCGAATTGAACAATAAATGTTACAACATCCGTCGAATTACAAGGAACAGCAAATTATTTCAAAATGGACCACTGCTATAGTCCATATTTTGTACCTAGATTGAGTATGATCTGTATCAATATAATTTCATAAAGGCATTCTGCATTAATTCTGATTTTATCACACAATTCATGAAATGCTTGCGCAATAGAAAGAACAAACAATTGTAATTAATTGTTTACAGTTGTGCATTAGGAATTTGTCTTGTTAGGCATTGGTCACACGATGGTTGTGATCACCTGCAACAACTCGCGATGGGTCACGTGCGCATATGAAAGGCAGAAGTCTGTAAAAGCTTCTACTGCGCTCGTTTGAACACGTCCAAAACGAGCGTAGTAGAAGCGTAGATGTTTCGCGATCTGAACATTTGTTCAAGGGGTATTATCTATTCATGCATGGGAGGTAATCTTTTCACGCATGCCTATTCATTCCCCATTGAACAAAAGACATTTTGCATATCTATTCCAGTGGCTGTGATACCCGTCACACCTACTACGATTCTACTACGCTCCTAATCTCCATTGATAAATTTGGAAGCGCGAGGCGAAGCATTGTAGTAACGAGTAGCTAGAGTGCCTTTTACAAAATTTCTTTTGTTTAATGGGGAATAAATAGGAAGATTATCTCACATGCGTGAAAAGATAACCTCCCATGCATGAACAGACAATAGCTCACTGAACAAAAGTTTAAATCGTGGCACCGCCACGTGTGTTTTGAACACACCCAAAACGAGCGTAGTAGAAGCGTAGGGGTGACTTTGTTCAGGGGGGTATTATCTGTTCATGCATGGGAGTTTAACGCATTTGAGATAATCTTCCCATTCATTCTCCATTGAACAATCGATATATTCCAGTGCTTGTGATCAGCTATTATTCTCCGAGAGCGTACTAGAAGCGTAGCTCGGTGTGACGGCCCCACTAACGATTTTGCCTTGCTTAAACAAATTACTATAGTCAAAATGACCCCTCCCCCCCAGGTAAACTAAATACAAAAATCTGAGCAAAAAGCAAAATAGCATTGAACAAATACTACTACTACTACTACTACTACTACTACTGCTACTATACTACTGCTACTGCTACTGCTTACTGCTACTGCTACTGCTACTGCTACTACTACTACTGCTACTACTACTATCGGGGCTACTACTACTACCACTACTACCAGTGGCGTACCCAGGTTTTTTTTCAAGGGGGGGGGGGTTATTTCGTACGAAAATTTTCTGTCAGCGGGAGGGGGGGGGGGGGGGGGGGGGGGGGGGGGGGGGGGGGGAAGCCGAGACCAAGACCCATTGGTTGAAATCCTGTAAGGGGGGGGGGGGAGGGAGGGGGGGGGGAGGGGAGTTGAACATTTTCTAAGCCGAGACCGAGAGTTTTCGACATTTCTGAGACAGAAACCAGGTCCGGTCCAAAATTTTCGAGCCCAAGACCAAGACCTATTGGTTGAAAATCCTGTAGGAGGGGGGGGGGGGGGGGGGGGGTGGTCGTAGAATTTGTTTAAAGCCGAGACCAAAAAAGTTCGCAATTTTCAAGGCCGAGACCAAGGTTCTACAAAATTTTCGAGGCCGAGACCATCGATTATGACGGTCGAGACCGCTAAAATGTGGTCTCGAGACCGGTTACAATTTGAAAAGGGGGGTTCGAACCCCCCAAAACAACCCCCCCCCCCCGGTACGCCTATGACTACTACTACCACCACCACCACCACACCACCACTACCTCTACCACTATCACTGGCACTACAACTACTACTAGTACTACTACTACTACTACCATAGGCGCCGGAAGTGGGGGAGCAGGGGGGCAGCCGCCCCCCCCCCCAATCCAAAAAGTGTGGGGTGGGGGGGGGCAATATGCGTTTTTGCCCCCCCCCCCCTTTTCCTCTTGTGAAAGATCGACAACAGAATCACTGTGATTGTAAACATGATTAAAATCCAAATTTGGCCCGTGTGTGAAAGGGCTCTTTGTGAATTAAACAAGGAACACTCAGTACAATACAGGGTCTGCAGCTGCTAAGTTATTTTAGCTAGAATAAATACGTGGCTCCGAGACAGAGAAAATTATATGAGCCTGTACTATATGATTACCATTTCTCTTAGAACTTGTTTTGAGATATGATATTATTGGAGATGTTCTAAAACTATATTTCATGTCATCAAAACTGTTACTTTTTACACAATGTTAGCTCTTGTATAAAAACGAATAAAACAAATGTTCATGGTTTGGCCCATTAAAGGACCTAAAGAATACATCGTACTTTGACACTATTCAATAGTTGATGACTTGAAACCAGTAGCGTAGACAGGTTCTTACACCTGGGGGGATGATTTGCTGTTCAGTTCACCGGACCAAGACTAATTTGTTCGCGGCCGAGACCACCTGCCCAAATATTTTGAGACCAAGGCAATTGCTTGGAAGTCCTCTCATTTCGAGACCAAGTACTTTCACCAATTTTCGAGCCCGAGACCAAGTACCTTCAAAGTTGAAAACCCCTCTCGGGGGGGGGGGGGGGGGGGTCCGTAAACAATTTTCGAAGCCGAGGACCAAGTACTTTCAAAATTTTCGAGACCCGAGACCAAGTACCTTCAGAGTTGAAAACCCCTCTCAGTGGGGGGGGGGGGGGGGGGGGGTGTTCCGTAAACAATTTCGAAGCCGAGACCAAGTACTTTCACAATTTTCGAGTCCGAGACCAAGTACCTTCAAAGTTGAAAACCCCTCTCAGTGGGGGGGTGGGGGGGGGGGGGGGGGGGGTTCCGTAAACAATTTTCGAAGCCGAGACCAAGTACTTTCAAAATTGTCGAGTCGAGGCGAGGTTCATTCAACTCTCTCAGTCCAAATACTTTCATAATATTCGAACCCGATACCGGAGATCTTTGACAATTTTTTGGTACCGAGATCGGGTTTTAGTCAGTCGAGAACAGGTTTTAGACGGTCAAGACGGCTTAAAAGTAGTCTCGAGACCAGCTAAAATGTGAAAAGGGGGGTTCAAACCCCCCCTTACAGCCATTTTTGGGTCAAAGGGGGGGGGGGGGGGGTTGAACGCCAAACTCCCCCCCCTCCCCCCCCCCCCCTGGGTACGCCTATGCATACAAGTAATGTTTTTTTTTTCACTCTTATAGATACACACAACAAAATATATCCTTCCCTAAAACCTGGGGGGGATGATTGTACATGTCATCCCCCCCCACCTTGTGAGGTGGGGGGGATGCATCCCCCTCATCCCCCCCGTTGTCTACGCCCCTGCTTGAAACATAGGTCTGCCGAAAAAAAGAATCCATGAAAATAAACACAGTAGTGATTTAAGACTAGTTTTCTGATGCCAAATCTCACTTAGCAGCCAGTTTACGCCCCACCCACATTTAGGGTCCGGAATCGGCAGCGTGATCGACATGTGATTGACAATTAATTGGCTTATGTCATGACGCGTCATCTACAGAATTTAGTTCATTAGTCCGTTCTTTAGATGACGTCACATTTTGGCGATTTAAAAGGGGCGTTCCCAGGGCAATTAGATATTTACTGATTACCCCAAAATTGATTGATTTCATGAGAAATGACTGCCAAATTCTTTATCTTCGGTAAAAATTACATATAGCCGAATTGTGAAAATTAGGCCATCTAGACGCTGTAGTTCCTTTAAACATCTATTTTTGTAAGGAAATAAAGGGGTAATCAAACATCTTGAAATCATACATACTTCTATTCAACGAATGCATCTCAAATGTAACACAACCAAATCTCCTGATTTTTGTCTTCAAATGTTTGCTTCCCCTTGTATGTTCTTATGTCTGTTTACCATTTCAGAAAACACACAAAATAACTGACAGAAAAGAAGAATATACATGTAAAATAAGAAAATACATTTTAATATGTTCTTTTACTTTATGATAATCATTCTATTGAGAACATACACATGCATTTGGAATGAACATACTTTGAATGCATCCTAATGTGATACAATTTAATAACAAGATTCACTGTTGCAAGACACATAACTGAACTAAACATTCAGATTATGGCACTTATTTGAAATAGCTTGCAATCGGGCTTGCAAATAGCATTCTTTGATTTAGAAAAATAATTAACTTTAAAAGTTTAAAACCCTAGCTGTATGACCAGATATATGTGTCTTCTCAAAGCACACAGAAATGACATAACTCTAAAAGTCATGATTATATGCAAATATTACTCATATTACTGCTGTATGTATACTATCAGTAGCTCCCGAGAGGAGGGGGGCATGGGGCTTATGTGCCCCCCTTTAATACTCTATTAAAAACAACATAAGCGAAAATCCTTTAGATAATGAAGAAATTCAAAGAGTGTTTCCCCCCCCCCCCCCCCCAAGTCAGTCCCTCCATACTACGCCACTGGCATGTATGATACTCTTGCTTCCAAATATACACATGATTATGTAATAAAGTATGTAAAGATTTATAATTTTCCCTAATTAACTTCTAAGTGTTGGCGTTATTCAAAGGCACCATGCAGCATTCAGCATTGTCGGAGAACAAACTTGAAAACTGTTCCTTTTTGTAGGTTAATTTATCAGTAGCAATATGTGATGGTATATATATACAGTATATGTTGACTAATGGCCTGATAACAAAACAGAAACGTTATTAATCAGAATATACAAACTATATATATGATCCTGCATGAAAGTGTTACATTCCTCTGGAGCTTGTGTTCATTGCATTTTCATTTTCATTTAGCTCTGATGCAGCATTCCAGCAACACCCCCCCCCCCTTTCTTCCCTCCCTTCCTTTTCCTTTAGTCCAGTCAGCCAAAGAAAAAAGAGAACATTCACTTTAAGTTGCCTAAGATCAGGTTTCTGATGGTCCCCAAACAAAGAGAACCATAACAAATCATATGTCACATCATTTGAGTTGTAAATTTTGAATTTCCTGGTGAATAACACTACTTTTTAGTATTAAAGATTATCTATGAATATCTCATATTTCCTAGAAAGTTCCTCTGTACCAAACTGTTTAAATGGGGAAAATTTGAATTACTACTCAGAATCATACATGTAAATACAGTTCAAAGCTCATATAAAGTCTGTTTAATCACTAAATTACTGTCGCACAAACACTGGAATTTTTGCTTACTGTTATGGATAATTCTCATCACTTCCATTCACGTATTACTTATAATGAAAATAATCAATGATTTTACAACCACTATTTCCTGTTTTGACTGAACGTCATCTGACCCCGCACTAAAAAAAGCAGATTACATAATCACGGACATAGCAGCAGATTCAACAACAATGGTTACATATACTCCCCATTTGTTAGTGTACACTCAGATTTCATGGCATCCTCCAGTGGTCAGTGAAAACAGTTGATAGTGGTTTGAAAAAGTGGTTTGACAATTATACAACTAGAAGTAACAGGAATTAAACAACTAGAAGTGACAGGAATTCTGCACCTATCAGTAAAACAGCATGTGAACATTCTTATCCCTTTTAATAAGTACTGTTATATTTCTATAAATTAATCCTTCTTACCCTCTGAATGTCATGTTAGACTCTAGTCAAAATATTTTTTAGAATTAGATCTGGATTGAATTGTTTATGAATACACAAAATAAATTAGTAAAAATTGAAGGAATTGTATCTATTAAGGCATATGACTTCTTTATCTACCACGCTTCTATCTATTGCAGCTGAATGGTTGTTGAGCTAGTAGTGTAGACGGTCCTATACTTTGTGTATTAGACCTGGACACATTCTTTAGTCCAACGTTTTTTTATTGATTCATATTCTAGAAGAGTTAAGAAGAAATTTCAGCTTTGTTGCCACCTTGGCAACATTGGGCAACTTTTTTTATAAGCATTACAAAGTTAATTAGCTAATTTGCATATTTGTGAAATAAGGTCAGGGGTCATTTTCTATCTAGGAATAGTACAATATTGATAAAAACAAGTATTCTAGGGTATTTTGGGGCAAAGATTCCATTTCCGGTGCTCGTTTGTAAGTGCCGTATGGGAAACACCCTGAAATCCAAGATGGCTGCCCCTAATTTGCATATTTATGAATATTATTGATTTTCAGTGGCTACAGCCCCTAATAAGCAATAATTCTGGATTATTATTTGTCAGTTATGTTCTAAGTATGTATTTAAGATATCAAACATTAGTTGCCATCATGGCAACCTCTAGCAATGCATATTATTTGCATAATTAGGTATTTTACCTAATTTGCATATTCTTCCAAATCGAGTATATTGGGAACCCAGAAAGTAAAAATGACAAGTAATACCACTTTTCCAAGGCTTTAGGGGGCAACAGATCCATTTTTGATACTTATTTACCTGTATCACCATGGCAACTATCTCAAATCCAAGATGGCTGCTCCCCAAATTACACATGTTATGATACCCGACTATATTATTTCGGTTATATTAGATTGATAATATAATGTTTGAAGTTTTAATTATTGGAATGAGCAACTAAAATACTTGTATCACAATGTAGTTGTTTGCTTACAGTAAAAAAATCATAATTTTATAAAATAAATGCCATTAAAGTGGCAAATAGCATTATTTACTTTAAAATGACAAAGGCGGCCATCTTGGATTTATGTGGGTTGCCAAGGTGATTTGTTGCTCCCTAAAACCTTGGAAAAGTGGTATTACTTGTCATTTTAACTTTTCGGGTTCCCAATATACTCGATTTGGGGGAATATGCAAATTAGGCAAAATACCTAATTAGGCTAATTTGTATGCATTGCTAGATGTTGCCGAGGTGGCAACAAAGCTAAACTATCTTTAACACACATTTAGAACATGATTGATGAAAATAATAAGTAATTATGGCTTATTAGAGGCTGTAACCACTGAAAATTAATAATATTCATAAATATGCAAATTAGGGGCAGCCATCTTGGATTTCAGGGTGTTGCCCATATGCCACTTACAAATGAGCACCGGAAATGGAATCCTTGCCCCAAAATACCCTAGAATACTTGTTTTTATCAATATTGTACTATTTCTGGATAGAAAATGACCCTGACCTTATTTCACAAATATGCAAATTAGCTAATTAACTTTATAATGCTTATAAAAAAAGTTGCCCAATGTTGCCAAGGTGGCAACAAAGCTGAAATTTCTTCTTAACTCTTCTAGAATATGAATCAATAAAAAAACGTTGGACTAAAGAACGTGTCCAGGTCCTAGACAAATTTACACGACTAGTAAACTTGTCTAAAGAACAGGTTCACATGTGGGGTCTTCAATTTAATTCGGCCCCTCAGAGGATCAAATGAGTTCAAAATCATCTGTAATAATAAAAGTCTGTGTTGAGCTCTAATGAATCCCGGTGTCACGTTTGGACCATCTGCTTCTTGGTGTCGTAGATGTATCGCTTGAATTTGAGGGTGATCCTGATTGGCTGATGGTCCCCATGTGACTCTGGAGCAGGACTCTCCTCACTGGCTTCTGTAAAATAAAATAAATGTCAAAAGCCATAGTTAAACAAATGGAACAGGTGAACTTTTTCAACAACAAAAAACAAACATATAAGGAGTCAAATCTATCCTGTCTATAGCAGCAAACCTGCCTATATCTGCTGCCAAAAAAGCTCCCCTGCATAGAAAAACTGTGCTAGTAATTTGGTATAATTGATTTTATATCCCTAATAAGAATGTTCTAGCCATGTGATTGGTCGAAATGCTGTCACGTGTTCAAGTATAATTTCTCCCAGAAAGGTGTTTGTACCTTTTATGTCAGGGTTAACAAACTTTTTGGCTCTGCCAAGGGTGGGTTAGTAAATTGCTGATACACATGTAATTCTCATAGGACACGTTGTTAAAAATCTGTAAATCAGAAATCAACGAATGATAATGCCTCGGCATGATAGTACCTTCGCATATCACCTTGGCACATATAGTTTTACCATCACCCTCCCAGTCGATGGTTATTTGCTTACTGTATACCAGATAATGAAACAAAATGGCTCCTTGAGGGGTTTACCTACTAAAGAGTTTGTTTCAAAACTGAATAAATGCAAGTTTTACCAATTTTAAGTAATTATGCCATTGTTTTATATATCGTAAATATTTTCTTACAAGTTATACTTTGTTCATTAAATATCAAGGATATTTTTGAAGATACGATCAACAGTAATACACATTTCCTTATCAATTTCTTCAAATTTCAGCAGCTTCAATCGCATTTATAGTTAATGATGTACCGTAAGCAGCCAACCTGCCTATAGTGACAGAGAACCTGACAGAGAAAACAACGTTATAGAACCTGTCTATAGGGGTCACCTGTCTACATAGGTTGTCACTATAACACAGGTTTGACAGCAGAAATTATGATACTGCATGTTGCAATGGAACTGGATTGAACACTTGCCTGCTTTTGCTGCCTTCTTTCCCCTCTTTTTGCCCCCTAGAGCACTCAAGGCTGCACTGTCTCTGCTCAAGCCAGCTGGAGGAAATGCATCAATCAAAATCATTGAGTCAGTAGTGATTTCTTATTTTGTTCCAAACATTGATACCTCTTAGACCTCCTAAAATTGCAATGGACCAACTGCTCAACCCACAAACCCTCTGAATATCTTGCTGACTAAAAGATTTTATGGAAAATGTGAGTAAAATGTGCATTAATTTTGTAAAATATTTATCAATTTGTTCATTCCTTTCATTGTTTGTTTGTTGGCTAGGTTGGAAAATTGGTTGGTCAGTGATGACGAGGAGAGGCTTCTCTTCTGGAATTTACAAGAAGTCGAATTCAGAAAAACTATATATATTTTGGAAGACATTTTAAGACTGTTACATGTATATTCTTTTCCAGTTTATAAAATGTTTACCATTTGTTTTCTTGGGTGAGAAACAATAGAGTTCAGTTACATCGTAGAGGATGCAACATAAACTTAAATAGAGTTTAACCTGTCTTAGCAGCCACCTGTCTATAGCAGCCAACCTGCATATAGTGGCCACCACAAGTGTTCCCCTGCAGAAGGAAACAGTGGTATGGACCCTGTCTATAGAGGTCACCCGTCTATAGAGGTCACCCGTCTACAGTGGCTAATTTACTTGTTTTCCTTTGGTAGTCATTAACAATGTTATGGACCTGTCTATAGAGGTCACTATCAACAGTGGCCACTCTCCTTGTTTCCCTTGGGTGTCATTATATATACAGATTTGACTGTATACATATGACATAATCTGCGCTAATGGTAATGTGTGTCACGAGTGTCTGCTGACAGATGTGCGCGCATAATGAATATATAATTATTATTATTATTATTATTATAATCCCTGTTCTAGACTCACCCGGTATCCGGACCTTGAACTTGCCACCTCTGGCCAAAGCCTCCCTCGATGACCCCGTCCTCCCCAGACGAGAGTTGGACCTTGAGCCAGTGAAGGTCTGTAGGTTGGTCTCCTTCTTGAAGAGTGACCGTCCCGATCACACGCTGTACTCGTCTGTCAACTGTTAAGGAGGATGAATAATTTGGCGGGTAATTTTACAAATTGTATCTATTTAAGCTAGACTAAAAAAAAGTCTCCCTCAATGACCCCATCCTCGCCTGTTGAGAGCTGAACCTAACCAGTGAAGGTCTGCAGGTTGTCTCCTTCTTGAAGAGTGACCATCCGATCACACTGTACTCATCAGTCATCTGATAAGGGAGGATGCAATGATCATGTTTTTATGTCATCTTGTTATGAAAATGAAGGATATTTACTTTATATGACACCTTGGAATGTTCTCGCAATGTGATGGTTGAATTCAGGTCACATGACATTCGTGGAAACATACCATTCAACGCTTTGACGTCATTTTTCATTGAATAGAACTTTTTTTAGTACCATTCAACGATAAATGACGTCATTAAACGTGCAATAGTACTTTTTTATGTTGTTGTTTTGTGCAAGCCAGCGCGCTTTAAAAATAACTGCGCGCATTGCGCAGATTTTCCATTCATGAACAAGCGCATTAACAAACATTACGCACTCCATGCAAGGCAGCTGTACTTTTTACACAACATGGCTGCAGAATCGGGAATTATTTTGCTGCGGATGCCCGTTTTGGATGATTTAATCGACAGTGCGGATTCTTATAACACGAAAAAGCAAATAAAGTAGGTGTCATATAAAACAAATAATGACTGTATTTTCCATTCGTGGAATGGTACAAATATTTTCATTCGGTGAAAGATATAATGTTCCATTCAACTCGGCTTCGCCTCGTTGAATGTAACATTCCATCTTTCACTCATGCAAATATTCGTACCATTCCACTCATAAACATTCATTATTTGTATACTGTATCACTGGATATGCGGTATATGGATATCTCTATAATTTGCTTTATGAGCTCAACATATATATCATAATGTTTAATAGGCATATACATTTTTCTAGAAGCACACATTTTTCTGAGGATCCCATCCTCCCTCGACCCAAAGGTGACATACATGTATAAATGTTTGTTAACTAATTCAAATGTTTGGATACTCACCCTGTCCACAACTCCTTCTCTCATCTTTGTCTTGTATATCTTTAACCTTGGAAGTTACAGTTTCTGTGTAATTCTACAGGGGAGAGAAAAAAGAGTATCAATTTATAGAATTAATTAATTTATATTCTTGTACAATGTCAAAAGCCCCATTGCATAATCAGCGAAACAAACGCTATTTCCACTTAGAAACTTACATTTTGATTCGTTCATTTCAGCTCATTTTCATTCATTCAATCTATTTCTCATCAGTTTTCCCCTATGGTTAGAAGTGACATTTACAGGTGAGAACAGATTTTTCATCCTGAACTAGCTTAAGAAGAATAAATAACGTTGTTATTGTAGCAAGTCCAATTTCTGTCCCAAAACACCTTCTGATCCCATTCCCCACTAGATTGTGCAATCCCCATAGAGGTAATACAGGCATATACCAAACAATGTAATTCATATAAACACAGCCATAATTGCAAGTTTAAATTACATACTGTACATATACATTATTTGAAAACCACATCATAAATTCAAATATTTGAAAATGTAACTAGTTATTAAAGGATTCAATCATACCCTAAGACAATGATGTTGATGATGAATTACATTTCTTACACTTGTCTAAAAAGTAATTGATTCATTTTCATTTATTGTACAAATAGTATAATTTATAATGCTGAATTATAGAAACCTTTTTTTATGGTTATGGGGGTGCTTCACAAAGATCTTAAGTTGAACTTAACTCGAAGTTGGACTTAACAATTATGGAAAGCCATGTGTAGCCTTGGAATTAAATATATTCAAAAGCAAAATGCAAGTATTTTAGACTTTTCATGAATTTTACATCAAAAACACGAAATCCCCTTGACTATAGAAAATATTTATGTTTTGAATCAGCATTTTATTCCTTTTAAAAGAAATGTGACAAAATTGTTTCAAAGAAACTGACGGCTTTCCATAATTTTAAAGTCCAACTTACAGTTAAGTTCAACTTTAATAGGATCTTTGTGAAACACCCCCAGGTTTAACTGAGCTTGTTGAGTGCTTACCTTGTCTGTCATGGCGTGGAGCAGCTTACCGTGGAAGGCTAGTCTGCAGGTGTTGGCATGTGAGAACAGCAAGTCAAGGGATATCAAGAAATAACTGTGAAGCAGGGCTCAAAATTAGCACGGGCCTGCTTGCCCAAGGCCAATACAAATTGTGACCGGCTATAGCAAAAACCACACACTTTTGTCGGTATATAATTACGCTTTGCAGTTATTGGCCTCCGAAGTTGAATCAACTTGAAATATGAATCCAGTGCAAAGTTATTTACGATTTTGTAAAAACAATTGCGCATGGTTTTAATAGTGATTGTCATATTTGAAACGCCGATATCTCCGCTTTAACTTAACGTATAATGAGATATACAAATTATCATCACTTTGCCCAATGTTATCCTTATTAATTGAAATAGTTATCAAATTAAAGCTGATGAATCACCCTATCAAATGGTACATAAAGGTCAAATTTGGTTTTTGCCAACAAGTGGTGGGTTTTGATGTAGCTGGAAACAATTAGCTTTGGGCCACCAACATTGCATTAATCCATGTTTTACTTGCCCAAATGGTCAACTAAAATATCACAGACTTGTTTACGTTTCTGTTTGCTTGGAGCCATCAGATTTAGACTTTGGGCCACTGAGATTTTTGAAATCTAGATTTGACTTGCCCCACAGGGCCACAGTGAAAATAACGTATTTGCTGGTGTATTAACCGCAGGTTTTTACATACAGAAGAACTTGCAAAGAGGGGGGAGCGGTTAATTCACAGAGAAACATATTTCATGAAAATACCACATATGGCTATAATATCATTATTTTTATGTGGAGTAAAAAGCTGGATCTAGGCTTTTCTGTTATGAATTATTCTCCAATCAGAAACAAGTATGTGACTTGTGTTGTTTTGTGTACTAAATGTTCACACAAAGTTGTGTGTATAGTTTGATTATGCTGCAAGATTCCCAGCTGTTTTATCATCTAGAAAATGTTTTTTTCCCCTTCAATAACAACCCCAATTTAGGGGTGCGGTTAATACACAGGTGCAGTTTATACACCGGCAAATATGGTAAGGTTAATTTCTAGCACTGTTGTTATTATAATGCCACATTATACTTACCCTAATGGGCAAACAAACATGATAAGGCCTGTTTATGTATTCTTTGCTTGGGTCTATTGGGCAATTACACGGTAACGGAACGACATTCAGACGCAATTTTAACTAGATGGATCTTCGATTGCGCACAATCGAAAATTATGCCTCCGCTATCACGCGATTTTAATATCAAGCCCAAATTAACATGCACTGATTTAATTTTTTTTAATATTTTTCTTATATTTTGAGTCCTGTGACCTTGACCATATGACCCCAATCTTTGATGGCTCCCTAAAATGTGACCGGCTCTGTCACTTTGGGTAATTCATCGGGAATATCAAAATTGAGATTGTTAGTGTTTTGAATTCTCTAGGATTTCAGCTTTAAAATGATATACAACTTGATAAGTATGAGTTTCTTGAAGGCTAGAAAAACGCAAATTAATAACATGGACCAGAGCCCCGTGATTTGTCAAACAACGGAGAAAATCGCTTCTAAAGTTTTGCATCCATTCAGAAAAGCATTCTCACACACCGAGCGAGAAGTTGAACGGTTCGCTTTCACCTTTCCGCTTTTCGTAATCGATCAGCAAACGAAATAATGCATACCCAGTTATACTGTTATTCATCGGCCAATCAGCAACGCTTTCGCCGGTATTACGTAATTGTACAAAGCCTCAGCCCTAAGTCTCAGTTGATCGACAAACTAGCCCATGTGCTGCCCTTTGATGTGCATGTATTACAACCGCGGTGTATTGTGTATGTACGTACCGCCATAACCCACCGCATCATATTCACCATACCGCCGCTGTACCACCGGTAGACAAAAGAAAAGCGCAGTTTGACCGTATGATATGGTACGCTGCACACGCACACTGCACACTTGCGGCATGCCCAGCGCGATTCAATGCGGTACCCATAGAATTATAAACAAACCAACTACTCGTTTACTATACAGTAAGTTAAATGCCGCGAACGCTTCCCGGAAATGTACAACACACGGACAATACAACTCTATTCAGGTTAGTCTGACCAATCACTGTACAGCTACAGTGCTTTCTTATTGCAGCTCGCCGCGGCGGTACGGTCGAATCACACACACATAGCTGGCGCGTTCGTTTCACAATCGATCATGATCAGCCAGAGCGGATTTACTGAGTTTCTGGTCGAAACCGAAATGAAGGTTGCTTAGAAAAATCATTATTTACGGCATAAAAAATTCGATTAAGGACCTGAAATTTTCAGAGAATGTAGATGAAACATGTAAGTATCAAATCCCATAAAGTTAAAAATTTCAGCCAAAGACAATATTTTATGATTTTGAGGCTCTAAGTACTAAAGACCCATCCCGACTTTACACCCATTCTCTGGGAGCCGGTCTCAAATACAGTCAGGTACCAAGTTTGATTGAAATCTGACATTTAGTTCTTGAGATTTTGGTATTACAAGCTTTTTTGCATGTATAATGAGTCCCTTGACCTTGACCTCAATCTCATGACCCCAACATTTTATGGCTACATTGACTCTTTATGATACATTCAGGTACTGAGTTTGATTGAAATCTGACATTCAGTTCATGAAATTTTGCAATTACAAGCCATTTGACCTTTGACCCCATGACCCCCCAAATCTAATCAGATCAGTGGCACCCCGATATGTACACTCGTACCTAGTTTGTAATTGATCCGTCAACCGGTTCTTGAGATATCGCAAGAACAAGGCATTTTTGCATTTTCGCATACATATTGAGTCCTGTGACCTTGACCTTTGACCTCATGAACCCCAAAATCTGATCAGATCATTGCCACCCCAATATCTACACTAATACCAAGTTTGAATTTGATCCGTCAACCAGTTCTTGAGATATCGCGAGAACGAGGCGTTTTTGCATATATATTGAGTCCTGTGACCTTGACCTTTGACCTCATGACCCCTAAAATCTAATCACATCATTGTCACCCCAATATGTACACTCATACCAAGTTTGAAATTGATCCGTCAACTGGTTCTTGAGATATCGCGAGAACGAAAACGGGATGTACGGACGGACGGACGGACGGACCGATAACCCGAAAACATAATGCCTCCGGCCACTTCGTTGGCGGAGGCATAAAAATCAAATCAAGTAGTTCCAGGATCCTGCTTATGATTCATCATTGTAAATTACATTTCTGAGACTCTTGGTCGGACACCTTTGATTTCCGATTTTTGTTTTTATTTTTTTTTGGGGGGGGGGGGGGGGGACATTACGTTGATTAGATATGGACACTAATGAGGCCGGTAACGGAAAGGATGCCAAAATGGACATGGATTTTCAAGTCCTTTAGTTATGACCCAATCTCTGTGAAGTTAAGAGGACTATCATGTTATATTGGCTCATAGTCCATTCCCTAATGTTCAAAGAGTATTACAACACTTATCTGAAAAAAATATGTCCATTGGTATAATAATTACAAGAAGTTAATTGCTTCACTGTTCGGTAACGGAAGGACAGTATAACGGAAGGAGAGAGTTTTTGATTCATTACAAATATACTGTAGGGCACTCAAAAGACTGAAATTTTCATCTGAACAAATATTGTGATATTCAATCATCCAATTTGGTACCTTAAAACAAAAAAATACCAGAAAGGATTGAAAAAATGAAGAAATTCTATAAATAGGCACTGTGTAGTCCCATGTGTATAGTTTCATGTATGGTGTCTGTTTCTCCTTTAAGGAGACGCCCAAGATTTGAAAGAATCATGTAAACTGAAAGATATCATGATGCGATCATGATTAATGAAAAAATCATCCAGAAAAATAAATTAGATCAGAAATAAACCCAATTTGATGTTCTTACTTTATCCGGTGGAATTGCCCTATTACTAGCTTCTGGATTTTAGCCACCAATTATTGCCTGGTCTTGATTTTACCTGCCGGATGCCCGACTAGGCCCCCAGGAGAAAAGTTAATTTCTGGGATTCACATTAAGAATGTGAAACAATTTTTTATGAATCACAAAACTACTTAACCTAGTAGTGGTCCTTGAAGTGGTCTTTCCATTTCACCATCTATATTGTTGACATTCATTGTAAACTATTTTCTCTGTGTATGCCTTTTATATGTATGAAATAAATGCAGGATAACAAAAAATGAAACAATAAAATATAGGAACATTTATGCAATATGGAAAGGATATGAATATCGGTGTCCAGCTTGGAGCCGATCACCAGGCAATTCGGGGGGCACGGGACCGGTTTCTCCAACTCCAGGAGGGCCCATTGTTGGCCTGTGTGCTCTCCATCGCTGCCCTTCTCCCCATCTCCCTTACTCCCTCTACCAGCTCCTTGGATGTTCTCCTTGTTTTGCTCCTTCTTTGAAGTGTCCGATCCGTGCAGCTCCTCTTCATATAGGTACTCAACACCAAAGTCAAATTCTGCAACATGAATTTGGTAGAAAATTTGAAATGTGAGAATAAGTAGAGTTTGTTGTCTCTTTGTTACTGCTCTTTCCCCCTCCACCTTTACTCCCTCTGCTTGCTCCTGGTAGGTTCTCCTTATTCTGCTCCTGCTTTGAAGATTCTGATCTGTGCATGTCCTCTTCATAGGTACTCAACACTAAAGTAAATCTTGCAACATTAAAGGGATCTAGTAACTTTGTTGACATGTGCAAAAAGTGATGAATGGTTGATGCAATGTATATTTTTGTTATCTCATATGTCCACTGGGTATTGTGTGAAAATTTCAAGTCAAATGGACATTGTATGGCCAAGTAATGAGCGAAAATGCAAAGTGATATTCAGTAACTCACTGCACTCACTTTGTACACGGAAGAAAAACTCGCCCGGAGTTTTTCTTATCTGAATACTTCAATCATACATATCTTTGTAACGAAAGGAAATTTGAAAAACCGAAACCTGTCCCATGATTTTATTGTTAATACGAATACAACAAGGTATAAGGGAACCGCTAGAATTAAAATTTTATTTTGAGGATTTGGACAATGTTACTAAGTCCCTTTAATATGGTAGAGAATTGTGAGATTGTGAATAAATAAGTTTTGTGCTCTCCATTGCTGCTCTGCCTCCTCCACCCTCCCTCCCTCCCTCTGCTGGCTCCAGGTATGTTCTCCTTATTGTTCTCCTGCTTTGAGGTATCTGATTCACATAGCTCCTCCTCAAATCAGTACTCAAACCCAAAAGGCAAATGTGGTACACGATTTAAAGTGTGTGAATGACCAACTGATTTATAACTAGAGTGTGTACAAGTCATCACTGCTTTTCTCCCCATGAAAAGGAAGGGGGTCCTTGCAACTCCTCATATATCATGAGTTTCCATTTTATTGTTAAAGTATATTAATCTCTAAGTGTAGTAACTTGTTAAAGATTGTCAACTTCACATACTATTCATATCATCTTTATATAGCCTCATATTACTGATAATACATATTTGAAGTTTGTTCATGTAGTTTGATTTTTAACTTCACTTTCTGTTCATATACTGTAAACACTGTATACCATGTTTACAGTAAACTCTTTACAAAGCCTTATATTACTATATAACTATGTGAAGTATGTTGTTCCTGGGGGTGTTTCACAAAGATCCTAAGTTGGACTTATCTCTAAGTTGGACTTAAAAAGTATGGAAAGCCATTAGTTTCTTTGAACAATTGTTGTAAATGTCCTTTTTTCAAAGGTTTTAATGTTGATTCAAACCATTAATATTTTCTATTATTAAGGAGATTTCATGTTCTTGATGCAACATTTATGAAAAGTCTAAAATTATTGCTTTGTTGCTTTTGAAAATATTGTATTCTAACGCTACAAATGGCTTTCCATAATAGTTAAGTCTAACTTAGAGTTAAGTTCAACTTAGCATCTTTGTGAAACACCCCCCGGGTCTCTCTATACTAACCTGAAGCGTGACTGTGAGGTTGGTACTGGTTGAATGGAGCTGGACCAAAGAATGATACCCCACATAACTGTCTCATGATCCACGCTCCCTAGAAATGGGGTAGATTTGAGGTACAGCATGTATAGCCTCTATACTAATATTAACTATTTGAAGTAACTTCATGTCTCTCCAGGGCCCAGTTGCAGAAATAAATTGCCATCGATTAAATAAAGTTGCAAATAAGGGCAACTTAAAAGTGGATTGCAACTCTTTCTGCAATGGCCGGGGCCCTGGTCTCACTATAGAACTAACCTGAAGCCAGACTGTGAGGCTGGTACTGGTTGCCTGGAGCTACACCAAAGAATGACACTCTCCCCATCACCGTCTCATGACCCATGGTCACTGCAAAAGGGGTAGATTTAGGTACAAAGAGCATTCAATACATATTATTTTATATTTATTCATATCTTTAAAGAAAGTACATATATGTAGGTATAAAACTACTTCATTTCAATAGAAAATTACTTGAGGATTTTCCTGAGACCGTGATGGATGTCCAAAGAATGACTCTCCTCACAAGGGTCTCGTGTCCCACGGTCATTGGAAATGGAGTAGATTTGAGGGTAACCATCTATCTTTCAAGAAAGTGGGTGAAACTAGATAGTTTTAATACAATATTGAGGATTATAATGATGCCTTCATGAACGACCAAAGAATGACACTCTCCCCAAAACTGTATGTACTGTCTAATGAATTATTGTCACTGCAAAATAGGTGGATTTGGGGGGCAAATACATTTACACACTATTTTATTCATCAAATATGCTTAAAAGAATTGAGTATGTAAGAAATATATAATATCATTTCAAGCAGAAAATGATTGATTTCCGGTTAGTACGGATGCTTTCATGAAGGTCCAAAGAATGACACTTGTCCCCATAAAGGTCTAATAACCCATGGTTAATGGGGAAATGAAAATGGAAATGGGGTAGATTTAGCTACCAAAACATTAGTATACATTGTACTACTTGCAATGTATTGCAAGTATTGCAATGTATTCTTGCAACATCCTTAACCCTATCTTAACTGGAGGGGGGTCAATTTGACCCCCCCCTCGACTTTTTGCACGATAATTCCGCAACGCGCGCAGATATTGCCACGCGACTTCATGAGTTTTTTCATTGAAGTCTTGCGCAACTTTTGAGACCAAATTTGCGACGATCAGATATACCGTTGTAAAGTCACGTGACTTTTCGTAAGTGCTCGTCGGCCCAAAAATCACTAAATTTTGTGATTTGTGTACAAATCCTATGGAAATTTTTTTTTTTTCTAGAATAGACAAAACCTTCATTATTTTTCATTCTAATCACTGCAATCATTTAATTTTGGGCTAAAAATGGTTGGATAATGGTCAATAATTTATTCCATTGAAAAAAACAATAAAAAAACATAAGTCGAAAAAACAAAGAAATACATAAGAAATTCCAAAAACAAAGAAATACATAAAGAATTTTTTTTTGTTGAAAACCTGTTAATTAAGTCATAAAGAATAATCATGCACAAAATTAGCATATTCTGAGCATAATTTAGTGATTTACAGACAAAAAGAGGATTTCTGCATAAATTAGCATACTTTGCTAATTAATATAGTGCATAATTTGCATATTTAACATTAGATCATTTAAACGAAAGGGGGGGTCAAATTGACCCCCCCCCCCCCCCCAGTAAAAACCTGGTCTGAAATAGCCCAGTTAGAATAGGGTTAAAGATAGTAAACGTAGGCAAAAATTAATTACGAGTGCAAACCAAGCTTGTTGATTGATTGATGAAAAAGGTTTCTGTGATGTACCACCGTACCAGAGACTTTTTGGCTCTATGGTTAAAGTACCAGGTCTCAGGTTCGATTTCTGGCAAAGCCCAATTAAACGGTGTGTGCAAAATAGTGGACATAATAAAGGCAACTTATCTATTTAGGTTATATATTGTGAATTACTATGTTCATCTTTAACCCATTCAGAATTGGATCCAAAATACTGCCTCTGGGGGGTGTTTCACAAAGATCCTAAGTTGAACTTAACACTAAGTTGGACTTAAAAAGTATGGAAAGCCATTTGTAGCCCTTGAATAAAATATATTCAAATGCAAAAAAATGCAAGTATTTTAGACTTTAATAAATTTTACATAAAGAAAATGAAATCTCCTTGATAATAGAAAAATATTAGTGATTTGAAGCAACATTTTATGCTTTTTAAAAGGACTTTTACACATTTGTTCAAAGAAACTGACAGCTTTCCATACTTTTTAAGTCCAACTTAGAGTTAAGTTCAACTTAGGATCTTTGTGAAACACCCCCCTGGGCTCTATGGGGAATGCACGTCATACTAAAATCAAACTGTCATCAAATGGACTAATCAAGTGTCTACTTACCGTGGAACTTTGCCTTGGTTGAACATGTGCCTTTGAAGTATGGAATTCTGTTAACAGACACAATGGCAGCTGCATCGAAGGAGGAAGATAAAACAGAAACATTCCTCATTATTGTTTTATTTTTACCACGGAACATTTATTTTTACAAAAAACAATAAAGTTGTCAGAATTGAACACATTTTGCTACTGTCAATTGTCAATATAAAGGGTTACATTAAAGGAACTACAGCATCTAGATGGCCTTATTTTCACAATTAGGCTCTCTATAAGTAATTTTTCCTCAAGAAAAAGAACTTGGCAGTCATTTCCCATGAAATCAATTAATTTTTTGGTAATTAGTAAATATCTAATTGTCCTGGGAACGCCCCTTTTAAATCGCCAAAATGTGACGTCATCTAAATTCTGTAGATGACGTAAGCCGATGAATTGTCAATCGCATGTCAATCACGCTGCTGATTTTGGACCCTAAATGTGGGCAGGGCGTAAACTGGCTGCTAAGTGAGATTTGGCATCAGAAAATTAGCCTAAAATCACTACTGTGTTTATTTTCATGGAGTTTTTTTTTGGCAGACCTAGTTTACAAGTCATCAACTATGGAATACGTGCCAAAGTACGTTGTATTCTTTAGTTCCTTTAACTTAATCAAATTATCATCAAAATCATACAAATTAACAAGAAACATATAGAATACCTGGGACAGGAAAATGTTCCTGTAATAACTGTATGAAATGCCAGAGAATACTAAAATTATGATATCATAATTTCTTTTAGTTTTTTTATTTTATAGGCCTATGTAAAAGTTTAATATATGATTTGAATATGATATAAGTAATTCAATCTAGCATACTGCTAGACCTGTATATTTCTTTCTAAATCTAAGTATGAATTGAATACTATCCCTGGTATGACAACAGTTTCACACAACACCTCCAATGACAAGTTGATGACCAGGGTGATGCATACCAGCCCCCGTTCCAGAAGCTTGGGTCAAACTGGGGTAACGCAGAGGAGGGTCACCAGTCCTCCTGGATGGCCGAGTTGGCTGTATTATGAGACACAAGTTAACCCATTCCCTTCAATATTCTAAAATCCCCATAGACATTGTACATAGCCCACCAGATTCCCCTGCATGCATGCAATAGGTTAAATACACACCTCCAATGACCGGTAGATGATTAGGAGTGCACACCAGCCCCCTTTCCAGGAGCTTGGGTCAAACTGGGTGACGCAGAGGGTCACCCAGTCCCCCCTGGGATGGCTGAGTTGACTGTATTATGAGACACAAGTTAACCCATTCCCTTCAATATTCTAAATCCCCATAGACATTGTACATAGCCCACCAGATTCCCCTGCATGCATGCAATAGGTTAAATACACACCTCCAATGACCGGTAGATGACTCGGGGTGCACACCAGCCCCCCTTTCAAAGGAGCTTGGGGTCCAAACTGGGTGACGCAGAGGGCCACCCGGTCCCCCTGGATGGCCGAGTTGACCGGCTTACGGAACATCTGCATGGACTTCACCTTGCGTGTGATCTGCAGTGAGGGTACTTCTACGTTCTGTTGTAACAAAGCAAAAATGAAAATAATAGATGTATAACAATAAATATTATTTGAAAGTATACAAAATAATAATGTTTAGAAATTATATTAGCATATCTTTGACCCCTTGGCTATGTAATTATCAACCAATTTGTACATGTTACAAAAGATGCTCCAATCTGACAATTGGTTAAGGTAAGATGATTGAGTCACTCACATCATTGATGGCACCTTTTCCACTGAGTACTATGCCGGTCTACCGTTTCTTGACCCCTGGTACCAAAACAGCAGTCAACAGAATATTCAAACGGATCATGTTTAGAATTGCTATTAGCATATCTATAACCCCTTGTCTATGTACTTTTCAACCATATTTGTACTAATTTGTACATAATACAAAAGATGGTCCATATTCGATTGGTTTAGGTAATAGTATATGATAAGATAATTGAGCAAACTCACATCATTAATGGCAACTTTCCCACTGAGTACTGTGCCGGTCATGACAGTTCCTTGACCCCTGATGCCAAAGCAGTGGTCAACAGAGTAAAGAAAGGGACCGCTTGAATCACGTTTTGGGACGAATGTCTGCCGCTTCAACTCCTGTATTAAAAAAAGAACATAAAACAAATTGATTTGAGTAAATACAACAATTTGCTCATATCTGTGCATTTATTTATTTATACATTTATTCAAATCTATGTTATGTTTATACGTAAACTAAGATTACAATCATAAATGAAAATGGGCAAAGAAAAATGGACTCCGCCTAGTAATCAAACCCCGAGACCTATGGATTGCTAGACCAGTGCTCAATGCTCAACCATTGAGCTACAAAGACCGTTGAATGGGGAAGTTCCCCAAGAAACCCTTTTCACTGCTTGTAAAACATATAATTATACAACAAAGTGTCTTACCTCAATGAGAGTGTCAATGCCTTCAGATGTTGTATCGGTTGCATCGGGTCCGCCAGGCTTGGCTGCTACGGGAATGATGGGGCAGTTGGCAAACTATTTCCGATTCCAGGGTCTTCAGCATTCTCTTTGTCATCTGACATATTGTTAATAACAACAACAGAACTAAGTGTCTTTAATGGCACTCAGATAATATAGTCGAAGGACAAGTTGTAAAACTTTTCATTTCAGAGATGAACATTAAAAAGTTAAAATGAATGCTTCTCTAATGACCTGGAAATACAAACGATTTGGCGGAAATTATCAAGACATGAAAATATCTTAAAGGCATATATGCGTGGGTTATTAGACGCGTGGATCCATCTTGCGGCACTTTTACGCACGTACGTAATCCCATTGGCTCAGTTATAAGTAGCGATCGCCAAAAACTGTCCCACTTCCGAATACCCGAGTCAAAAATGCATCAAAAATAGTCGCGTTCGGAATGTTTGTACTAGTCGAATGGAGATCCATCAGAGATGTTTACGAGCGAGAAATATCACGTAACACGCTTAACCGCAACCGACTTCAAAGTGCCGCCGTTTGATGCCTAGGACTGACAGCGTGAGAGATTGTTTGCTGCATGCAATTTCATAAGAAGGCCTTTGTTCAGATATTTCGAAGCACCTCTCTTCGATCGATCCAACACATATCGTGAGTTTACCTCGAGAGATTACGGGTGGAGTTCGAGTTGGAATTTGCTGAATACCCTTTATAACCCACGCATATATGCTTTAATATAATCGCATGTATTTCAGGAATGACACGATTCAGCTTCACCAAAACAACTTTTCGTAAAGCATATAAGGAATATAAGACATTCAAAATAGTTGAAGGCTGCGCTGCAACCATCTTACATATTTACTATATATCTACGTTATAATTTATTAATTAAATCTATGCTTTAATAACAGGTCCATGATTGTTAGTTAGGCATACCAATTTTGATACTTTCTATCTGCTGTTTCTGTTTTGTCGCGAGGCAGCATGTCCACTTTGTTGAGCACCACAAACATCTTCTCACAGGTTATCTGACCAATCACAAGGCACTGGACGGGGTGGATGAAAACAGAGGACAAACGAGGGCATTGAAAGAAAACACTATATATATGCCGACATAATATTGTAAGGTTTAATAGTCAATTTGTCTACACCCATTTGGTCTACATGTATGTCTCATTTGGTCTACAACATGATACCTGAAACTTGCATTTCTCTAATTCCATCCTTGCCCCAGCCCTATCCTAATCCTCACCCTTAACCCTATTTTCTAATCCTATATAGAGTGGGTGAAGTGTGATGTCATAAATGATGTCATAAACATTTTTTTAGAATTTTCAAATTTGGGACGTCATTTTCAGAAAGAGCATTACAAATAATGTCCAAATACCGAAAATCAAAGGAATAGGTTACGTATTGGCTGAGATATCCCATCCGAATGATTTTTTTGTCAATGGGCAATCAGTGTTATAGTGCACTGGTTCCTAAATTTAGGAACCAGTGCGCTATAACACTGATTGGCCTATTGAAGTAAAATTCATTCGGATGGGCATATCTCAGCCAATACGTAACCTATTCCTTTGATTTTCGGTATTTGGACATTATTTGTTATGCTCTTTCTGAAATGAAGTCCAAATTTGAAATTCTAAAAAAGTGTTTTTATGACGTCATGGCTTCTGTACTCTATATAACTCTGAAGTGACTCTAATTATATGATTATCTTTAAAGTACGAAAACTCTCTTAGCCCGTTCTCCTTTTCAACCAACCAAAGTATAAACACGTTTATTGAAGTACTATTCAAGAACAAGAATATTGGAAAAGGACCGCACATTATCGTGCCAGTTTCGTATCCTGTATATTCACTACTCACCTCCGCTGACTGCGTTTGCATTCCCTTTGTTACATCAATGACCAGCATCATCAGATCTATAATTTGAGCACCTGTATTTAATGGAAAAAGCAAAAATTTGGCAAAATGAATATCCTAGTATAGATTAAATGCAATTTATACAAAATGTACATTGTAACAACATTTAAAATGAAACAATATTCAACACTTGACCTTCAATAGTCAATACACATCATATCCATATGGCTAACTAAATTTACACAGGTTTTAGTTTCCCCCTTTGGCAGGCCATTTTATAGCTAGAATTGATATACAAAATTTGTTCTAAGTAATTATTGTTGTTCTACTTGGCCTCCAATGATGGTCTTGATAAGGGAGGCATGGCCAGGACAGTCCACCAGGGTGAATTGAAGGCTTGTCATAGTCCACCAGCAGTGACGTGTGAGGGCAGGTCCACAGAAAAGGATGAAAAACCTGCAAATTCAACAATATGTGAAAGAGATTTATTGAGGCCTGCAATTTCATATCAAATATGCTTATAAATTATATATATGCTCCAGATATCCAACAAGTTGCTTATGACCTGAAAAAACCAGTGGGAAATGTGACAACTTTTAAAAAATAAGTGATGCTCTCAAAGACACAAACATTCATTTAACCTGTTGCCTTCAAGATTCTGAAATCCCCATATACTTTGTACATAGCCCACTCGGTTCCCGTAGGCAAGGGGTTAAAAAGAGAATCTGCAATATACCATGTAACAGAATAACCTTTTTAAATAATGGGGAGTCTGAATATCTTTAGTAGCTTACCAAGGTCCAGTGGGTGGATTCCACGCTCTTTGCTCTGGCGGGTTCTTGTCAAAGGCTGCTGTAGAGGCTGGTAGTGCTCAGTGCTTTAGCTAAAATTAGTGAAAAGATGATATATGAGATGTTTTAAAATAACTTACGCTTGAAATGACTATGAGCACCAGCCCGTTTTGCCCAAGCCAATGCACCAGAAATTAGCTTTGGGCCATCAAAACTTCATGATTGCTAAGATTTTCTTGCCCAAATTTGCAAACAATATAACAGACTGTTAAAGTGGTTTTCTCTGGTTTGAGGTAACCAAATTCAGGTTCAGGGCCATTAAATTTAATAAGCCTTGATTTGATTTGCTTATAATTGTAATTACAAATACTAAATTATTGTATTAATAATGAAGATGATAATAAGTAACAAACAATAACAATTACAATAATGGTAATAATAATAACTATAACAATATACAGATGTTAACTGGTGGTGGAGGGAATATCACAGAATGTTCCTCTCTGAGGGGGATTTGAAATGCTATTGAGGGTAGTCCCTCGACTACGTCTCGGGACTTATTGTCTTCACGAAATTATATGACATCATAATGACATCATAAACGAACACCTTTCTCTCCATTGTGACGTCATAATACAATCTCTCTGTTGCCCATGCCTTGTGGTGAATAGTGGGCTCTGCAGTGTAATAACACAATATTATGGTAATCATGGTGACTGTGTTGAGCCAATCAATGACTCATATTTTTACTAAGTCATATAATATCATCAATTTATTCACCAGGCAACATATTTGATATGATAATTCTTGTCACCCTAGGGTCACTCTCATAGGCAGGCTGCAGTAAACAAATTTGTGAGACTGGCAAAAATCATAAAATCATTTCTAGCTAAAATCTCACCAATTAATCAAACTTAACATAACAGGGGTTAAGAATTGAATATAATTTTAAAACTTACAGTGAGCTTTCCAATGTCAGAAGCACTTAAATTCCAGTTTTAAATTATTTGATCTATGACTTGAAGCTCCAATCTGAGCCTGAGCTTTCTGACTGTGCAGCCCTCAACATAGGTTTTAGAACAGTGTTTACAATGTTTAGGCTTGTCTGCCAGCCAGTATTATCAAAAGGCTGAAGGAATTATTTCAGAGATTAGTGTCTGAATGACCTAACTGACAATGGGGTTCTGCAAAGTACTCTGACTTGTACTATTTGCAGGGGGTGCAGCATTTCAATAGGTGTCTGGACAAAGAAATAGTCAATACATGTGGCCTTTGTATCGCATTCCAAAGTATATAACAATGAATATTATAGGTCAATTTGTGACTCTAAGAATTCTTTACAACCAGCTTTGAACAGATTAACACAATGATTCAATGAAGGCATGCTATAATTGTTTGTTGAACAAAGGCCAAAGCAATTCTGCAATTTATACAGACATACACAGCATCAAATTGATCAATAGTGTGAAAAACATCTAGTTTTAAGGCTAGGTAGACACACATCTACTAGTAAATTGGTCCAGTAACTGGACCATTTACACGCAACATATAGGAAAGTTTGTTAGCATCGACATACCTAGCTGATGCCATCTACCGACAAAAATCGCGCAGGAAGCTCTTCTTGAATACTAGTGCCATAGAGCTGCATAAGTATTCAGACGCGTCCGTTGCGCTCTCGATCCCGGAGTGTTTCGCTTCGCCGCCTGCCTCCCTAGCCGCGGCGCGCCGCCGCGACGAAACACGTGTTATTCTATGAGAGACCGATCTCTTTGCGATGGGATTTATAGCGCGGGGTGGGCGTGCCACGCTTCGGACGTAATAATCGATATATGAAGGGCGTATTTACTCAAAATACACGTTTACTAAAGAGTCTCCTTTTAAGAATTTGATTGTTTACCTTCCGATTTCATTAAGTCAAGTGTGATCAAATTCATCAAAACTTGAAAATGATACAAATATGACATATGATGATCAGACTCAAATTAATAAAATCCGAATGTAAACTATTCCTAGTCTTAAATTGAGACTATTTAGCAAATTTGTATTTTGAGCAAATAGGCCCTTCATCAGGGTTCATACTTGTGTACATGCGAACCACGTTTCAAGGTGTGCAGCACTGCAGCAACTACTCATTTTTTTCCAGAGAAAAGGAGCTCAAATGCTACAATACGGAATCCAAACCACAACAAAAACAGCATATTTGGTAAGCATAGTAGTTTAACTTTCATTAATTATTAGCAATTTACAATGAACAAACATGTTCAAGACCCAAATAACAACACAAACTTCTTGGACAGGCTTGAACATGTTGTCAAATATGGAGAACGTATAACCAATGGCTATTGACCTATGTGTGGGTAGACAGGGGAATTCCCCAGTGTTTACTTGGACAATGAGGCCAGCTGCCTATCAGGCTTTTTTCAAGGCAATGGAGTAAGGGGTTAATGCAGCATGCTGTTAACCCTTGTCTTGTAGGGGTGAATTCTTGTACTATCTTCCTATTAAACTGGCTCATTCAATGATTATCGCAGTATTTGTAGTGATGTGCAGGATTACTAGTCCAATTACGGGTTAACACCCTACTCTTTTGCGAGATCTCCGCACAACGTCAACGGCCCAACGCTATTGTAACATAGCTATGTGTGCCAATAGCTACATTCAAAGTCAATTAATATTCAAGGCAAGCCGTGTCGAAACTACAACTTACAAGTACAACTTTCAATGTCAAAAATTCCAATAATATCTAATTATTATCAGTATTAAACATTTTCTGTGAATTAGCATGATTAGCCAGTTTGCGAACCAGTGGCACTGCACCTGGCAGTGACAGTGTCACTGTCAAGTCAATGTCGGCAAGTGTCAGTTAGGAACTTTAATAATATTAATAATAATATCATTTGATAACTGAAAGATCATTTGTGATTGTAAGTTTTGTAACACTAACAGATGTTGATCGGACTAATAGATTTCTGCTAGTAAGTCATTGGTCTAATTCTGCAAGCTGCATTACCACGACATTCGATTTCAATTCAATATACAATTTAGCGTATCAATTATCATTTATCAATAATATTAATAGGCTAGACAATATCAGTTAAAAGAACTTCGGCTAACGGCCCTACGTCGAAATCAATACAAGGGACTGTAGTGAAGATTAATTCCTAAAAACTGAAACGTATTTCTGATTTACAAACCGAAAAAAGATACATGCACTCACCCAGTGACGTTTTCCCCCACTGTCAACATGAACCTAACACGCCAACGTTGAAATTTAGTAGCTTATTTGATGCATTTCACGATATGTTTCACATTGTTCAGGCTAACACTTTGTGAAAGTTTGCCTGCAAATTGTGTCATTCCATCAATGAGCTGAGCGCGAGGGGGCGTTCTTCTAACTTTTTGTCGTCTGCTAGTGCTACCGCCGGCTGGCCGGCTGGCAATGCCACGTTTGGTAATTATCCCCTTATCCATTTATTGATAAATCTTCGTGATTTTGTTCTGGAATTTTACTCTTATTTGGCATTGTCAAAGGTAAGTCATGACAAACATTACTCCCCTCTTTGCTCATAGGGAAGGCGGCAGGCTGTACGGTTTAAGCCCCCCCCCCCCCCCCCCCCTCCTCTGTATTTTAATTACTTGATGACTTTATAGTCTATTTCGATTATGGGCGAATTCGAATCAATGGCCCGAATTCTCATCAGTGCTTCAACTTGAGCCCGGCCTAAAAAGACAAAGACCTATTGATTGTTGCTATTCGCCACCAGAGATATTCAGAATTATTTCCTTTCATTATCCAGTCAATCCCTTGAGTTCTGTTTAGGCATCAGGACAATGGGCCCCCGTGAAATTGAGTCATAGTATAGTCGGGTCATCAGCCAAATTGCGGCCTGGATCATCCAGGACATTTGCTGGTGACCGGTTATACTTTTACTGAAAAGCAAGCAGCCCTTTGTAAATTCCTGAGCTAGAGGGATTGACGGGATAATGAAAGGAACAACTAGAATATATCTGGTGACGAATAGCATCAATCAATAGGTCTGCAAGGTGCTAATGGTTTGACTAGTAGTCTTTTTCTTTTTAGGCTGGGCTCAAGTTGAGCCACTGATGAGAGTTCGGGCCAATATTGAGTTGCTCCGTTAGACAGCAGCTCTGGTTGGAGCTGACAAACGCCCCCTCTCGTCCTCCCGTTTGAAGAGTAACAAATAAATGCAAATCAATTTTCCGGACATACAATGATGGATTTGGCATGGTATGTAAATGTTGTCCCCGTTGCCACATGATGTACCCCCCCCCCCCCCCCTCCCCAATTCTTATTTTCTGATTAAGCCACTGTTGTTATCAGATAAGACGGAAGGCAAACCAATCCACGATGATGATCGGGGCCTTGGGGGTTTGTTTGCGAACTTTTAATATTTATTTGGAGAAAAAAAGTAAGGCAGCAGTTTCTCCTATTTCAAACTAACTACCATTGTACAAAGTTTCTACTATTGTTAGTTGACGATCATATTATATTTCTGAGTTCAGTACGCTGTGCTACAAAAAGTAACTATGGTGATTTTGTGTAACCCTCACACTTATTTGTATATTTTGTTGATCGGTTATTGTGCCGGGTGTTTTTAACTTAGTGATCGTTTACTTTGTCAAAGTCAACCAAAATCACCCGAGCTTTCACATTTTTCTTGAATCTTGTTGTTTGGGCCTACGTATGGTAGCAAAATAATGAAATATTGTTTTGTTTGTTTCTAACGTCGACCCCGAATTATAGAGATAATTAAAAATGAAATGACTGAAGTCTCAAATCACTTTTGGAAAACCCTGGTGGGGAGAGAGGAGGGGGGGGGGGGGGGGGGGGGTGTTGGGGGCACTATAGCACATTGTTTATATAGTGGCACAATCAGCTAAGGGGGTATAATATTGATTGGGTGCATGAGTTATTGAGTTATTGGGGCTCACCTTATGTATCCATTTTGTATCACATTTATCTATGTTTTTATGATTATTATTATTTTTGTTTTATATGTGCCCATGCATGTAGATTACGTCACTGAGTGGCACAGCAGCTATATGGGTAGGACAAAGACAATTCCCATTATGTTAATTGTTGAGTCTTGACCCTATAGGCCAGGCTCTTAATACTGAAGCCCATTCCCAACCCCCAAAACAGTAGGCTAATTCCGGAGATTCTAGAGACAGTATTCAAATATATCCTGCTTTTCCTTCAAGGAGCAATACAAGGACAAAGTAATCAAGACTGTCTGACTGTTGAATGGTGAAAACTAGAAAGCCGACACCAGAGAATCCGAACAGCAAACGAAAGAGAACATGTTTAATCATAAGCTCCTATATTCCACTGACTTCTTCCTTTGTTTGACTGAAAATAAGGTAAACATTATTCTGTCTCTCAAATTCAATCCAGGACCACGACGATTACATTGTCATGACTTATGATTTTGTTGTAGTATTGTAATCATTTAACTTTTCTATGGCCTCGCAATCAAAAGTATTCCATATTACATAATGTTATGTTTAATACAGACTAGAGCGAAAAAGGGCATTATAATTCGATTTTTGGCTATATAGAAAATATAAGTTAATAAGTTGAGCTATACATACCGTAGTGTAGGTCTGAGCCTTCTCTATATACAATATGTGATCAAAGTATACCATGATGCAATGTATATCATGAAATAACGTTAAGTTAACTTCAGACTAGTGCGAAAGGTGGCGATTTTGGCCAATTTGAGTTATACAATATACATCTTGTAGGTCAGCGGAGCCTTTAGCTCTTTATGTGATGAAACAATTCTGAGATGATAATTATTTTCTGATTTTGGGGGATGTTTATCAGAACTTGCAAAAGAGAGCTTAATTTGTTTATTCAGGGTTCCCAAACCATCGAAATATGACTCCAACTGCAAGTGTACTCCCAAACTCTAAACATGATACTCTCCGAAGTATGCAAAGGTGACTTAGCGCCCTTCTCTTCTCACACCGACGTCTCCATCTCGTTCTTGACAACAGATAGTTTACAAGTCGCTCTGTTCAAACATGGTTCAAAACACTCGAATCTGGATTGCTAAATATTTTCTAGTAAGCTGTGGACAGTTGTATAGCGTGGGGTGGGGGGGGGGGGGGGGGGGGGGGGGGGGGGGGGGGGGGTGGGGGGGGGGGGTACTTGACTTTATTTTATTTTACAGTAGGGGCACTCTCTGTGTATTTCTATAATTTTGCTTTTGTTTGTATTGTTTTATTATATATAAGGAGGCCCTTGTCACGCGGCTACACCGGTTCCCCCTTATCTATGACAAGCCCCTGGCAGATGAACAAGCAGCTATCGCTAGGAGGTAGGGGCTGGACTGGGGGCTGCAATCCTACACTCTTCACCACCCCCCCCCCCCCCACCCTTTGAAAACGAGCCCATTTACGGGCAAAAGCATCTCAGATATTCTAGGCAAAAACCATTTCATATTCTTCGGAAAACATGTTTTTGTCAGGCAATTGCATTCATGCCCATATTTGGGCAACATCATATCATTGAGCAAAAGGATACAATAGTCGGGAAAATAGATTCATAGATAATAATAGATAGATAGATAGATAGATAGATAGATAGATAGATAGTATAGATAGATAGATAGATTAGATAGATATGACATATGGGAATTTTACATACAAATACTTGTTTCAAAGAAATGTGTCCAATCCTTTGGCATATGGCAAGAGGAAGGCAAAAATAATCAATTATGTACATCTTTTATAACAATTATAACAATTTCTATAAACATTTAAAATACATTTTACTTGTAGGCATGAATCACTTGCATTGCTACACAACAACAATAACTTATTTATACCTTTTTGGTTGCATCTGTTCATGGTCACTGCTGCAACTAATGAACTTTATACAACATTTCATATACCATCAAGGTAATTAGATTATTCCATACTCCTAAAATGCAAGGCAAAACCATACAATGTTCAGGACAACATGTGGGCCAAAGCTTGTTCATATTTCCTGAAAATCGTTAAAAAAATACATGACAAGGCTAGACTTTAAAAAATAGTATAATGAAAAAAGTAATCGCCATTTTTTTGTTGTTTAAATTTCGCAATTAAGTCGTCATTAATTGACAAATTTGCTATAATGTATTAGCATAGAAGTGGCGAAGGAGCAACATTTCCATCGCATTTATATTCATTGTCTAGTCTCCGGGAACCTGGAGGGTCCCGTGCTCTTATTAACACAATACGACCCCATTTGCCTTAAAATTAGCATATCTTGCGTTAGTTCGTTTAACCGTTATACAATCACTTTGCTCTCGGTAAGTAGATACACGGTGAGGAAGGATTATATATTTTTTGTTGTTTTTTTTGAATAATTTGAGTTTTTTTATTCTTTGATATAATTACAATTTTCTTACAAAGGGTTATAATTATACTAACATGCAAACCCCATCCCATTCACTCACTAGTGTAATATACGCCATTGCGCTGGCGGGTACTAAAAAAGAGAGGTTTCTGTTTGTTTTTAGGGTTTTGTTTTATATTCTCAGGTACATATCCCTCAAGCGTATGCATGCGAATCGACCACGGTCAGCCTCAATGCTAGCTAAGGGAAATCGAGATATTGGGCTCATTAGCCATTCTGAGGGAGAAAAAAAGAAAACAGTGTTAGGATTGTGTAAATAAAGACTGTAATTTACTACCCAGTGTTGCGTAACAACCGCAACAACTTACTTCAGTTGGACCATGGACCCTATGATATACATTGTTACCTATAGGAATGATGGGACGTATATTGGCGTAAATAATACCATGGAGATTTGCTACTGTTGATACAGTATATTCTACAAACTACAAAGACTGGGCTGTTAATACGTACCCATTCGAATATTCGACCACTAT
>JBAMJV010002322.1:0-130000 GCA_037951105.1 Echinarachnius parma | reverse complement strand
ATAAATTTGACGCCCCGGAAGGGACATGGAAAAAAAAATATAATAATAATAATAATAATAATAATAAATAAATTAATTAAAATTAAAAAAAAAAAATTAAAAAATTTAAAAAAAATAAATAAATAAATAAAAAAAGTAAAAAAAAACAATAAAAAAACAAAAACAAAAACAAAAAATAAAAAATAAAAAAAAAATAAAAAAAATAAAAAAAATTAAAAAATAAAAAAATTAAAAAATTAAAAATTACCATAATTAATGGAGAAAAATTTCAAATTCTGTGTAGAAGTTTAGTGTACCAAAGTTAGCTCTACCAGATAAAGCAAACCAAATCAAAATCGGTCGAGAAATGAAGGAGAAGAAGCATTTTTTGTGATTTTCGAATAAATTTGCATAAATTACCATAGATAATGTATTTCCCGATTCTGTGTAGAAGTTTTAAATCCCCCTCCTAGCCCTATCTTATGAACCAATCAGAATCAAAATCGGTTGAAAAATAACGAAGAAGAAGCATTTTGAAAACTGTGGACGGACGGACGGACGGACGGAAGGACGGACGGAAGGACGGACGGACGGAAGGACGGACGGACGACGGACGCAACGGCATGGCATAAGCTCATCGGGCCCTTCGGGCCGGATGAGCTAAAAAACAATAGGAAACATATGGGGACATTTTGTTGAAAAAAACAAAGAAATACATAAGGTGTGCCCCCAAGTAATTTTGCGTGCCCCCCCCCCCCCCCCCCCAATCAGTCCGACCACGCTACGCCACTGAGCAGATACAAACTAACATGAAAATTGGCTGTTTGCATAAATCAAACAATTGGCTTATAGTATTAACTGCATGTGTTTGTGATCATAATAGGCCCTCAAATAAGCACTTGATTAATTTGTTGGTATGAACTTTTGAGACACACCCCCTATACACACGCACACAAACACACACACGCACACAGACACACACACATAAACATATACATCTCCCAGTTTCCTGGATTAAATGATGTCATAATTATGGGATATTTTGTAGCAACCCATTTAGCCACGGATATTTAGCCATGGACTAAAATTACCTAGAGTTTAGTATTGGCCCCAATTGCATAGAAACATGAAAGACTGATCTTTAGAAGAAAAATAAAGTGAAGGAAACAAAAATAATGTTTATTTCAATAAATGTTTTATTAAACAACTTAGGATCCATCAATTTTTGTTTTTATTCTTTTTCTTTTCCATAGAAAACTTATGTTTAAACATGATCAACACTCCTATCATGATACAATCTTCAAACATGATATAAAACAATGCATGTAACAAATATTAACAGCAGAATAACAAAATAAGTTACTGGAAAATTGAGATGCATAATATAATGATTTGTTTGATTACTACCCAATCGTGGGTAAGGTTTTCAACACCAGGCAACGTTTTGTCACAAGAATATCAATAAATTTGTTATCTTTTCTTTATACTTTCCATAAAGTCACACTTAATTGGAACAAAAAACAATATCATATTCTTTATCATAAAGTTTTCAAATCGATCACTTATATATAACTGTAGGTAAAAAACCAAACATATTAGGCTTCACTTTGAAACAAAATTATACAATTACATGAAAATAAATTAAACAATAGGGTAAAAATGAACAGCCTCTTGAGGAACAAATAAATGGCCAAATCACTACAAAGTTGACCTCTTGAAAGTACCAAACTTCTGGTGGTATTTGAAGGAGGAACATGTCAAGCATAAAATGAAATACATAAATGCATTACTCTTCAAGGTGAGATGCATTAAAACAGTTATAATTATATGAGGAAGAGGTTATAAACAATAACTGTGAATGTTGTATTAAATGTTTACTAAAACAATGTATTTTGATCTGCTCCTGCGAGTTGTCTACTAAAACCTATATAGAAAAATGTGACCAGCTATAGCAAAACCCAGCACTTGTTGGTAAAAATCAAAATGTAGATTTTCATACCATTACAAAGGCCTCACCACATGCTTTCAATTGATGCTTTTTTATTGGTCAATAATTGGCGAAGATATGATTGTTTCAATTTTACAATCATAGGTCTTTCACACACATTGTGTGAACTTAAAATACCCATTTCTTCAAAACATAATACGGACAAGTGCCGGGTTTTGCTATAGCCGGTCACAAATGATAAGCAATCATAACACTTCTGTCTTTTCATAGGTACCTTAATTCTATGTTGACAATTATAATGACTTGATAAGGAAGAAAGACATTAAAAAATATCACACAGAGCTTTAATATCAACATAGACTATGTACCCCTGCATTTAGCCCCGTGGCCACTAAGACAGGTTTGAGTGTATTATAATTAAAAGTATTATCATTCTATGGAAGTCTCATGGTAATGTTATATCCAATGTAATATAAATTATATTTATTGTTCTCTAAGAATCATATATCTATGCCTCCTTTCCTCATTTGGAAACTGGAAACTATATATATAGTCATGCATATTTGTTGCCAAAATAAGACTTAATACTCATGACATTAAATTAATGTGAAGTGGCTAAAAGTTATAAATACATGAATGTCATAATAAACTTAGGATAAACCTGACACATTTGCATAGAATTATATATAAAAGTGGGCTTAAAATCAGCTATCAACTTGTATATTTATTTCACATTAATCATTAAACATCCCAGTACCAACATAACTGTTATATGCTTGGAAAACCATTCAAACTAATACATGTACTTAGTCCATCTTATGAACATTGCTGGGTTGATTACAAATACAATTATGATGTAAAAACAAAAAGGTAATTATATATATATTTCGATAATTCTTGTATGCAGATTATATCAATATAAAAACAATGTTGTTTGTTCAGGTTATTTGTTTTGACTGTTCTGTATCAATTAGATGTGGAGATACAATCTATAATAAATTAACAAAACAAAGGGTGCGGGCGGTAGCTACAAACAATTTTAGGAACTGAAAAGGCAAGCTAAGGGCAACTACAAATAAATAAAAATTACTTATTACTCGAGTAAGAAAACAGAATTGTGTTCAAATTGGGAAAACAAAATATACAATAATAACCTCTTTTCAATATTGCGAGCACCGTGAAACATATATTCCAAGCTTGGTTTCCTTTAATACAGAAACTATATATAATATGTCAGCAGAAAAACATTAAGTTCTTTGCATTCAGAGTTTACTGTTGGTGAGTTGTTGAAATATTTACATCATATGTAAGAGCTGTTGCGTAACATTTGGCATTGACATAATAATGTATGGTATGTGTAATCCATAGGCGTACTGAGGGGGGTGTTTGGGGTGTTCAAACACCCCCTTTAGTGAAAAAGAAAATGACTGTTTTGGGTATTCAAACACACCCCAACTAGGCCACTGAATGAAGCTAAAACACACCTCTTGATAAAAACCCTGGGTATGACTATGGTGTCAGCATTTCCTTCTAAATGATAATTTAAAATCAAGCCTTCAAAGTTTAAATCATGACATCTTTGTCACTTGATTATTGCAATACTAGACATAAACATACATGTTAAAACAATTTTAGTCAACAAACACAATCTTGAAGCGACAACAACATGAATGAAAGCATAATTCTCTGGAATATCATGATTCGAGAAAAAATAAAACACTTCTGTCCAGAATAAAACATCTTTAGTTCAAATAAGTTTAACTTTTTGTTTAGTATTCACAATTACATTATTTCTTTCAGTAAACATTATAACTAATATTGCTTTAAATTGTTGACAATCTTTAGAATGTTTCTTTTGAAATCCAAATCCCTTCTCAAAGAACTCATAAAGCACCATAGTTAAATTGTAGTTCAATGGTGAGATGTTCATGCATATGTGTATCTTCATCAATTAGCAATAAGCACCACACTCGCAAAATAAATTCAAATGCAATCTATTATTACATTGTCCTTCAAACTTTGACAACTCAAGTGTTTGTTAAAGGTACACATTTATAATCTAAAGTAATCTATACTTTGAAACAAATTATATAAAGCTCGTTAATTTCAAAACACTTTTCTTGCTTTTTGTTTAGGCTTCCAGCTAGAGATCTTCTAAAGTATCATAACAGTACTGGATAGAATAACCTGCACCCCAAGACAACCATGCTCTTACACCGGGATCCAAAACACCAATGGAACAGCAAATAGCTAGTACAGTCAAACCCATGTATAGTGATCAACTAAAGGAAAGAAAAAATGTGGCCACTGTAAACAGGTGACACCTGTAGACAGGTTCTATAACATTGTGTTTCTCCACAGGGGATCACTTTTGGTGGCCACTACAATCAGGTTGGCTGCCTAAGACAGGTTTGACTGTACTTTGTAAAATAATTCCATAACTATATTATTGTCTCTTCATATTCGTCCAGGAGATCATTGAGGTGACCTTTCTGGAGGGCATTGGCCAGTGCCTTGGTGGCCACAAACACCCTCTGTGGTTTGACCGGAGTGCTCTTGACCGTCCTGAATGGGTGGATCTCGGCCGCTGGTTTGCCGTCCACTCTGACGTCCACTCTGCCGTCCACTCTGCTGCGTGGAGGCACCTGGGGCTTACGGCTCGGCTGTCCATCTCTTGCATCTGATGACGCAGGGCGGTTTTGAGGCGATGCTTCTGACAAGGAGCGTGGATGCAATGGGACTGGCCGCTGGCTGGAATGTTCTGAGGAATTAGCGGTGATACTCGCTCTTGGCCTAATGGGAGGGTGAGAGGAGGACCTAGGATGCAGGGGCTGGGTGCGAGGAGCAGGTTTGGGAGGCGATCGGACTGCCGCGGTGGGTCTGGTTTGTTCCCGTCTGCTCTGATTAGTTGTGTTCTCAGGGCTCCCTGCCCGGTGATCCCTCGAGGGTGAAGACGTTGATGCATATGTAGACACTTGACCAGTTCTCCTAGAGGATATTCTCGACTGCTCTTGCTCTGACCTGGTGGTTACAGCAGCGCTGGAAGAACTTGATGAGGTGGTTCTGACTTCAGATGATGAATGCATAAATGTTATTCTTGATGGAGAAATGATGACACCTGATGATGATGCCATTGCATGCTGTCTTGAACTTGGTGGTGCAGAAATCCTCCTTACTGGAGCAGAAGGTGGAGAGATGGCTACTGCAGATACAGACACTCTAGGCATAGTATGGGAGACCATAGGTCGGGGGATACTGAAACTTGAATCAATGCCTCTCCTAGCTATTGGATTCCTGACCTCCCGCCTTTCTCTTTGTTCCTCAGATTGTCTATGACTTATTCTGTCCGACAGTTCGGTCATTTCGCGGACAGCTTGGCCAGGGTTATTTCTCCGACTGTCATTCCCCTGCACCCTTCTTTGATTAGACCTTGACCTATCTGTCTCTGAACTGTCTGTGTGCTGCTGATGCCCTTGGTATGGTGGAGGCATTGAAGCAGGATTAGGCCTCCTAGCATACCCTGGGAGGGACTGGTTCCTGCGATATGGAGGTGGGGAGTGTGAAGGCATTCTCCTTACATGATAAGGTGGTGGTTGCCTGCTTGGTGAACCTCCTTCTGATTCTCCACTTGGCTCATCCCTGGCAGGAAGCCCTCCAGGACTGCGAGGACCTCCTACAACATCAGGAAGCCTTTGGTCTTGCCCTGCACTTGCATCCCAGCTCCTGCTTCCACTAGTAACCCTTACATTGTTTGTGTAACTTCGCTCGTATCTACATCTCTCTGAAACGTTTGATTCAAGATCGCTTCCATCCACATCCTCCCCACTGCTCTCAGCTGCATCAGTACCTAGTCTTTCCATATCCCTGGCATCTTGGTGATGCCTTGCAGGGGACCTCTGCTGGTGCACTGGGGAGTAATCAGGGGAAGGAATGGTCTCATAGATGGCATCTTCAGGTGTAGCTCTCCAGTGGCTGGGCAACGTTCTTGATCTTTGAACGACGTCATGTCTTTGTTGCCTACTTTCACCTGGAGATGATGACTGTCTGACAAGATTGTCACTATTCCTTGATCCACATGTATCGTACGTGCGGCTTTCATCACTGCTATCATTGTCAACTTGTCTATTCTCACTGTTTGCTCTGTTTGCGACATTGTTTTGAGTTCTGACAATGTTGTGCTGGCCTTCATATGGAGGGGGATAAGCTGGACGTCTCCGGGGTGAATCCCCCTCTTGATCATTGCTAGATGTCTGTGCTGGTGGCGTTGGTCTCCGGACAGTGGGTGCCAACCATATTTCACGGGAGACAACAGTGCTTGCAGCATTAGTAGTGCTATTAGAAGTCCTTTCATCTGAATTTGTTGGCTCTGTGTTTAGTGTTTCACCTAGTTGTTGCCTGGGCCTATTCCTAGCGTTCCTGCTCTGCAGCGTAGGGTCTGAGAGGCTGTAGCGGTGCCCACTCCTCCTGATCTCATCCCGGTACAGCTCCGGTGGCAGGATGGTTGGATCCTCCTCACTGGACGTGCTCTGCTGCTGCTGGTGTTGGTGTGCCGGGCGTGCACCCCATCCACCACCACCTCCACCACCTTGCTCCAAACTCAATCGCAGGGACTGATGAATAGCCCTGTCCCTCCACGCTAGCAGAGGATCGTAGGCTATCCTTTGGGCGGCAAAACCCGGGACACTGCGCCCACTCGCACGAACGTCTTCGCCTCTAGTGACACCCAGCCTCTCTGATCCTGGAGGCTCAGCCAGAGCCTGGATGATGCCATGGTTTGACACGGCAGGACCCGAGAGTGAGGCATCACCTGCACCTGTTGCAGAGTTGCCCTGTGAAGGGGTATTCCTAGCTACCAGTGGTGTAGACAGCATGCCAGGGGCGATGAGAGAGTAAGGTGGAGGGGGCTCAGCAGGGACGACAGAGGCACCTAGAGCTGCAGCAAAGGGTGCTATGCCACCTGGTACCTCATCTGTTAGGAAGACGAAAGAGGAAACAAATTATTAGGATACAAATTGTTTTCATAAGTATAACAAAATGAGTTTTCATTATTGTGAAAAGCAACTACTGTATTTACGAGTCTCAAAAGATTTCATTGTTGTAACCTATTCAGCATTAATACCAGACATAAATAAATCTAAAAGGTTGGGAACCCCCTAGTTGGTATAGAGCTGAGAACATATATGAATAGGAGGAAGGGTAGTTTGTACATTGGGGTAGATGTTACAGAAACTGACACAAAATAAATATGCGTTAACAAACCTAACTGCCTACCATTGACATTTAAAGCCAATGTTTGTGTAAGAGGGGGGCAACAACCTTGATGAAGAAGAACCCATCGTGGAAGGGAGAAGTGGGCTAGTTTGCATAGTGGGGTAGATGTGTGATAAACAACTAAGACCGGGGTACTGGTTAACCAAACCAAAGAGAACTACCTACCATTGACAAGGCCAATGTTTGTGTAGGACGGGGGTTCAAAGCCCCCTGTCGATATCGAGCTGATAAAGTAGGACCCATCGTGGAAGGGGGAGGTGGGGTAGTTGTGATGATCATCATACGAAGGTAGCTCCAGGTTTGCAGGGATGTCGTCAGCAAGGTTAGGGCGCGGAGCCTGTAGCAAGAGATAAGAAAAAGAGGGCATGAATAATGCATCAACTAGATAAATACTATTATAATTCTTTGTTTTTTGGAATATATGTGATTTGCACATAATTTGCACAGATCATCAGATCTTAAATTTGTTCCTAACACATTTAACAGGTATTCTGTTATTGCTGATTGTCTATTATGTATTGCAATTGACAAGTTCTTTTTAATCAGGGAAATAAACAGAAGTTTGTATTGGAATTATACTATAAAACCTGAAATGAAGATTGATATAATATATTTTATTATATCCCTTCTCGTAAGATTGTTGCATTAGGAGTGTACACAACAAGAAAAGGAATAGTTTTGACTAGAAAAGACGTTTCCCGGTGAATAGTACCGGTAAATAGTACCCTTTGTATTGTGACGTCACGCATAGTTCACCTTTTCCCCGGGGAAAAAGGTACTATGCCCCCCTTCCCCCAAGCAAAATAAATAAAAACAAAACAAACAAAGCAAGATCATAGATTTGTTGCCCGCTCAGGTGTAGAGATGCGTGTTATAACCTCTCTCAGCGAGCGGATGTCTTGTTTTAGCTTGCGATAGATGCTCGACCAGCTTTTCTAAAGAGTAATTAAACAAAAAATACAGAATATTTGTACCCGTGAATATCAATAAGTTCCAAAGAATATTCTAGAGATGCATTTAATGTATTACATGGCGGTATTCAAATGTAAAACTTCCGAAAATGGGGCACAATTTGCATCGTTCATCTTCAGTGGCCGTGACAGTAATTCGTCATTCGACAATTAAATTGCAGCGGTCACTGCACTGGCACACCGTGTGTATGTGTAATGTATTTCCCCATTCAATTATACATGTTTATGTAAAGCAGGTTAATTATTCACATTGTTGCGCATGTTTTGAATTTGGGCGCGCAATAGTTGTTAATGCGCGTACTCATGAATGGAAAGATAGCGCAATACGCGCTCTGCGCTATGAATATTACGCATAGGGGGCCAGTGTCACAAACAGAACACAGTAAATGATGGTGCCATGATCAATGGTTTGTTTTCCTTTATATTAATAATACTAATGGTTTGTTTTTCTTTATATTATACTTTAATTTGATTAGAACGATACAGGTGGAAGGGATATAAAACAAATATACAATGACTCATTCTCGGAACAAGCTAAAACTATTCGCACTCAGGAACAACAATAGTACCATTCTCCCTCGGGCCGATGGCCCTCGGGAGAACAGTACTATTTGATGTTCCTTCGATGCGAATAGTTTTAGCTAGATCCTCGAGTGTCATTGTATATTTGTATAATATCTTTTTTTCATATTTAAGGTTTCAAGCACTGAAAATATTCATTCTTCCGTAAATATTTTTTTCTTTGTTTGTTTCTCTTTCATTTAGACTACTTTTATAGTAAGTATGAATTAATCTGTTTATCATAGACACACAGGACTATTAACCATAGTAACGTAGCAGTGTTGGGAGTACATACAGGAATCACCCTGGACCTGTTCCTGGTCCTAGCGCCATCGTTCTTGATGTTGGATCAGGACCCTTAACAAATTATTGTGATCTTAGGACTACACAGGACTAATAACCATAGTAACATAGCAGTGTTGGGAGTACATACGGGACTCACCCTGGACCTGTTCCTGGTCCTCGTGTCATCCACCTGGGTGTGGGAACAGGACCCGTAGCACATGATCATGAACATCACCTGGGTCACCACGATCTCAAAGATCCCAATCACCACCGTTGTCAGCTCGATCGCAAACCTTGCACCCTGAAAGAGGACAAATCAAGTATTCAAAATATTAATATTAAATGAATTGATGTTACTAAAAATAAAAAATTAAATTTTAATTGCACAATTGTAAAATACATGTACAATAAAATTCCTGAAGATTAAGGCCAGTATTCTGAAGTCGTGTCTAACTTAGTCATGACTAAAGTTAAACAACTGTTTAGTTAGACAGGACTTAAACACGAGGTCATGTCTAAGTCCTGTCTAACTTAATTTCGTATTCTGAAGTCATGTCTAAGTCCTGACTAACTAAACACTTGTTTAACTTTAAACAGGACTTTAGCGCATGCTCTGTAGGCATTTCTGACGTAATTCCGCTATTACGCGATTGCGCCACGCTAGCGCTGCATGCGCAATTCATGCTATCGATTGCATATATCGCCGATATCGTATAGCTGATCGCAATCGTATAAATGGCACGGAGTTTTCGGCTGATTAAACTTAAAATCAAGCGGAAAAAAGTCTCTTACAAGCTGGATATTTCACTTTAGACCAAGGAATTTACAAGACGTCACCAGACAATAAGGTTAGTTGATATTATCGAAGAAAATGATAGGGCAACACTTGAACAAAATCCTGCAATTCTTATTTGAAATTTTGAGGGTGCACGTAGAGTTATCCTCCGCCGCAACTTCCCGGTAGAGTACAGAAGTGTGTGCTGTAGGTTGCAAAGCAGCAGAATCGCGCTCTTAAACAGCACTTAAACAACCTCTCGCAGTCGTCTAAAGTTAAACAGGACTTAGACAGGACTTCGTGTTTAACTTGACTTAATCACGACTTCAGAATACGAAAAAGTTAGTCACGACCTCGTGACTAAAGTTAGACAGGACTTAGACATGACTTTAAACAACTGTTTAGTTAAACAGGACTTAGACACGACTTCAGAATACCGGCCTAAGTATCTGCAAGAATCTTCAGGATTGAAGGGATTGAAGGAGGAAGATTTAATCAGAAGAAGAAGAAGAAAATAGGAAGTAAAAGTTCTTACATAATCACCAAAAGCAATATACATTCCACATTTTCAATCTTGTTTATCAACCTGTATTGTAGTATGTTACATTAACAAAGAACTAATTTGGAGGTTTTCTTGTTACACGAATGCAGGATGTGCCCGGAGTAGGTCTATGACTATGTCATATTTTTAAGAATGAAGCATTCTTCATCTATCAAATCTAGGTTAGATTTAAAAAAAAATTGTAATGCAATTTATCTCCAAAGCACATGCCAATTTTAAGTGCATGCAATCCCATTGATGATTGTAAAGTAGGTGGTTATTTCTACGCCATTTTGTCATGACTGCTTTACCTAGCCCCTGAGATTTGTTCATGATTGTAAAGTTGATGGCGATTTCTATGTCACATCGCCAATAATTACTCCCTAACCTAGCCCCCGAGATTTGTTCATGATTGTAAAGTAGATGGCGATTTCTATGTCACATCGCCAATAATTACTCCCTAACCTAGCCCCTGAGATTGGTTCATGATTGTAAAGTAGATGGCGATTTCTATGTCACATCGCCAATAATTACTCCCTAGCTGTGCCCCCGAGCATTTTCCTGACTTTATATTCTGGACTCGTCGTCATACTTCCGGGGAATTTCAATGACCTCATCTTGTCGTGAGCTCTTGTTTTGCCATCTCAAGGAACCCTGGTCCTCAAGCACTTGTCTCCCTTAACCCCTTCATAGGTACACATATGAGGGAGATTTGGCAGCTCTGCTTAACCCCTTCAGAGCCACACGAATATGGACAAACTCAATGATCAAAATTATAACATTTAACCCTGGATTAAAGTGCTTCGTATGACATAATTTCCATCAACCCAAGGAGTTAATTTAACACAATGACTAAATTTGGTATACTAAATATGTAACCATAGTAAATACCAGGTAAGTAACCATGTGTTAACAAATCTGGGGTTAAACGTAGCCATCTGAAGAGAATTCGGGCAATGATGTTTCTAGTTGCTCATATAAAGGCAGTATAAAGAAAGTAGTTGTATTTCTATTGAACTGTTCACACAAAACATAAAAATGGCACCTTTTATACGTTTGTTCATTGTCCTTACTGCATACTTTCAATAGTTTGTAACCAAATGATGTACATATTCCCCCGGAAAAGCACTCCAGTGTGAACAGTGTGCCGCAATGACATTCCAAAGAAACAATACACAGCAGCAAACCACAGTGGTTAAACAGCTGATATGTGAACATACCTTTTACAAGGTGCTCTAACGTTTGACTATTCCACATCAAGGGCATGTCAAATGACCACTTCTTGTCAGGCATTCGTGACGGGGTCTTCAAGTACGTGTTTTCTCACCCTTAAGCGTCGACCTTATCCTTAACACTTAACTCTGGACTGACTTCCTTGAGGCTTCTGGGGGATGTACTTGACCAAGCCACTTTGCATGTCATTGTCTACCTTAAGGCCCGGTCACATATCACAGGATAGCATAAACGAATGCCTGACGAGAGTACAATTTTCAATCCGTTCGTATGCATTTCTTGTCCGTTCCTTGTCAGGCGATATACATTGTTCTATATAGCAAAATGTTTTGTGCATGAACCGATGGAGAGGAATTTCAACACCGGATCATTTGATTTCACAAATTTTCTATTTGTCGGGAATCCGTTTACGCTATCCGGTGATATGTGACAGGGCCTTAAAGCACTCATGCTCTCACAGGCATGCAATCATTTTACATATTTGCTTCAGGGAGAGCAAAATCAAATTTCATTTCTGAGGGGTACATTTCAAGGCCACCCGATCGCCTCCAATCAAAATCCTCTTAACTTTGTTTTTCATAGAACTCCATGTTGGGGCATTTTATGTGGGTTTTCCTACACATTATAGGGGTTCTGTTGAGGGTATTATTGTTGGGGGTGGATTAAATTGCTCCAGGCCCATTTATGATTTTTTTTTTCACTGATGCTTTTTCTGCACATCGTTATCAATCCACCTTTCTGCAAGTACATGTCCTGCACACTTTATCTTTAATCTTTATTTTCCCTACCCTACCCCACAGTGCCCACATTAAATAATATGGATTTGACTTTGAGCAACAACTGTTTTCCATTATTAAATAGCAAACGGATCTCTCTTTTTCATTTTGTTCTTACCCGGACAACTGTACACTCGGCAACGACGTTTGGCAATAGGTAGCATGCATACTCGTCTTCCGTGGCAGCTGCAATGATGCTGAACACGACCAGACCTAGTCCAGCAATGGACCCCGACAGACAGCCGATGAAGTAGCACTTGACCTACAAAGGGGAAGGGGGGGGGGTGGGGTAGAATGGTGATAAAAGTTATTTATTAGTATCCTTTCAACCATACTAAAGACCCCACTATAATAGCGTTGTACATATATTGTAAAAGTTTTAAAATAGCGATGCTGAATACGACCAGACCTAGCCCAGCAATGGACCCAGACAAAAAGCCAATGAAGCAGCATTTAACCAAGGAATGGTCGTAAGAAAGAATGAAAACATAAAAGGTTGTTTTAAAAAGATTCAAAGTTGAACTTAATTCTTAGTTGGAGTTGGACCTAACTATTATGTAAAATTATTGAAACAGTTTTGTTAAGGCATACAATTAGATAAAAAAACAACTATATTTGTTATTATCAAAGAGCATTGAAGTTATTTCATTAGAAGTCTCAAATAATAGATTTGTTTTGCTTTTGAATACATTTTATTCCAAACCTACAAATGGCCTACAAAAATAGTTCATCTTAGAATTTAAATTCAACATGGTATCTTTGTGAAACACCCCCAGTTCTCTCTCTAAAAAAGAGGAATATCTTGGAGACTAATTCAAAAGAGAAATAGTTCATTTGTGTCAAGATGGGGAAGCTTGTCCTTTCCTTGTTTGTGACTAATTCTATGACTTAATCTTAGTGCATGTCACTTCTCAAAGTGTATCAAAGTTAACTGGGGGTCACACATCCTTGGCTAAGGGAAAACAATATCACAAACGATTACATCTTTTAAAACCAAAGTTACATGTATATAAGTAAGTATATGTGACACAAATATGTATCATATGGGTAAGATGGAAACCATTAGTATTAGTCAGACTTGAACCTCTCTGATCACAATCTCATATGAATGACTTTCATCCACAATTGGATCTTTTACCAATTACCAAAATGACAGCTGTTTGATTTTTTTTCTGGCACCGTGCAACTACTCATGTCCGAGGACTACTTCTACTTCCTAAATTGGCATCTTCAGATCCATTTTCTCTTCTTCTATTTTTGCTTTTGCTTTTTGCTTTTTCGCTTTTTCCTATTTCCTGAATTGGCATCTTCAGATAAGTTTTCTCTCTTTGCTTTTTGCACTGGTCACCCACTTCCATTTTGTCTTTTAGGAGAAAAAAAAGAAGATGTTTTGAGTTGTGAGATGAATAATTCCTGACAGCAAAGTCTTTAGAGTAACTGACTAATCCCCATCAATATGGATGAAATCCATTAACAGGTTCCACGGGAGACTCAAAGCGGATGTAGAGGAATCTCACACAGAGTGGCCGAAGGGATCATATTTAACCCCTCTATATGCCATGCCAGGAATAAGCCATCAAGTTTATTAAACACAAATATAATGGCCTGAATTCCCAATGGTGGGTTAAAATTAAAACCTGGGTTAAATTGTGTCATTTGATGTTGTTTCTTTAGGCCATGGACTTCAGTTCGAATTAGCAATATTGTATCGAATGTTCAAGCCAAGGAATATGGCTGGACCTACTAATAGTGTGGTAAATTGAACATAATTATAGAATACAGTTGACATTTTCCTTAGTGTTTTAAATTTAACCCATGGATTAAAACAACCTGGGGTTAACTTCATCTCTCTGACAATTGTTTGGGTCATTATGTTCCCATAGTTCATGTACCTAGAGGGCTACATCACTGCCTTCCAGAACCCAGAGTTAGAGTACCATATATTAACTCTATGACAAGCCTCCACACTAACTTCTTTGTGTACTGGTCTGGTCGGGCAAGTCAAATCATTCATTTTTGAAATTTGACTTTCCCCAATATAAAATTGACTTGCCCTCCTACTTCTTGATGAGATTTACACGTATGAAATTAAATTGTTCTCTCGTAGTTGAACAATTATTTAGTTGCCCGATCAGGCAAGCAAACTAGAAAATTATGAAATTTAAACTTGCTCAACACCAATTTTAACTTGCCCCGGGCAAGCGGGCAAGTGCTAGTGTCAAGCGGAAGCCCTGTCTATGGGAAACCCCACCTCTAGGAGCAAATGGGTTTACAAGAAAGGCCACGTATGGAAATTCTATTCATGTATAGATTTTCTGCAAATGAGACTGCATCCTAATTGCCAGTGGCCATTTTGAAGTGCGATTTTAAAGTGATGAGTTTTTGATCGAGTGTTTAACATCTAGAGCAAACCTCAGAGGGAATGTCAAAGGACTACTTCAAAATGTCCCTAAACACTCTTATAATTCGCTTGAAGCTATTAACCTGTTCAAGTTTGATTCTGGTAAGACATGCAATCTCCTTGGACCTGCAAAGTACTTTGGAGACCAGTCCTGAATGAGTTAACTCGATCTTAGAATGGTCAGTCCTGGGGCAAAAAGATTTATTGCCTTTAGTGATAAATCATATCTTCTAAGAGATGGCAATGTGTCTTGATCTAATACTTATAAACCCTTTGAAGACAAATTAATGTTGGTTTTACACACATTCTCACTTATTTATGGTATTGAATGGGTTAATACAATCTAAGCAAAGTCAGTCTTAGGCCATTGCCTTTGGTAATAAATCATATCCAAAGGCAATTTGTCTCAGTTCATAATTATAAACCCATCAAAGAAGAATTAATGTGGGTTTAACACAATTTGCCCCCATTTCAGGGACCAGTGCTTTATGGGTTAATTTCTAAGAAATTAATTATTTAGAGGGTTCATATCTCATGTCCAATTTTGAATGCATAATTAAGGTCAAAGACAGAACAGCAAAAGGTCAGAGTCATGAATCACTGACGTGATTTTTTTAATATTCTGATGGGGGTAAAAGTAAAGGAGAGCCAAGTTAAAATATCATGCATGAAATAAATAATTTGTTTAAAATCTTATGTAATAAACCATTCCAGGCTTGATGGTGATATCTAAACAAAGAAATGTGGCCTTAACCGGTTTATTTAATTTTTACATTTAATACACCTTTATAATATACATTCTCTTATCACATCAATTAAGGTGATATATCCGTTACAGATGTGATGTCAAAGGAACTTTGACTTACGATGTCAAAATCGTTATAAACTACTTTCCTAATATGATACAAATCTATGATTCAGGATTGCACACAAAAATATTAATTTGCACAATTTATTTCATAACTTTTAGCTACCACAAACCTATCATTCTATCACTTACATAAAATACCTTTATTTAAAATTTATTTGTAAGAAATGTTATGATCATTTCATATTGTTAAACAAAATAATTATACAGGCTTATTACATTGTTTGGTGACCGTCTCAAAAATCAATAGTCCTACTGAGTTAAAAGTTTTGTTCCATTACTCACCAGGGCTTTCTTGCGGGGTCGTTTGATGGCGGTATATCCAAGAATGCCGATGAAGAGCTCCTGTAAAGCAGCGTGACAAAAGAGAGAATACATGTATGTGAATGCAGATAACAATTCGACAGGCTGAGGGCAGCTTTGAATAATTTATATGGTGATTTCTAACGCCATGAATAACGATCGGTACATGCTTTTATTTATATAGTGATTTCTAATCATGAATAACAATCAGGTACTTGCTTTTATTCAGAGAACATTGATCCCGTCTTCATTACTAAAACAAACTGTACAAGTAAAGCAGAATCTTAATTAAGCCGTCCGAATCACTGACCTTTCCTCGGGCCGATTTATAGATTTACGAGCAGCGGGTATTTATTGATTACCAGGGACAGGGTAAGTGGCCTGTTTTGGTCAGTAAGCCCCCCTCTCCTAGCGCCCCCCTTGAAATCCGCCCCTGAAGGCACTGATGACACTCAAGTAGACATTTGATCCCCACAATGACCACTGGCTTGACACCCTATACATCCTTATAAATCTTACCCCTCCTTCTCCAAACGGGCTCAAAACCTCTCCAGTTTTCTCACCCTGCCCAGCCTTCACCGACCTGTCTACATCTCTGTCACTATTTCCCCTTTTAATTATACATCCTTATTAAACTTACCCCTTCTTCTAGAACATCTCTAATTTTCTCCCCTGCCCGATCTTCACTACCCTTTCGTACATCTCTTTCACACTTTTTTATGTACATCATTATAAATATAACCCCTTCTTCTCCAACCTCTACCCTTCCCCAATCTTCACATACCCTGTCAAACTCTCTCTCATTCTTACCTCTTCTTTATAAAAACCTCTCCAGTTATCTCCCTGCCTAGCCTTCACTACCCTGTCGTACATCTCTTTCACTCTTTTCGCCTTTAAAAAAATATACATACGTATAAATCTTACCCATTCTTCAAGAACCTCTCCTACCATCCTCTCCCCCCCCCCCCCCCCCTCCAGTCTTCCTCCTTCCAGTCTACGTTACTCATGATATGTTTTCTCCCATTTAGTGCCAGGAGCACTACTACCTAAGCCAAAGCCAAATGTCAAAAGCCATGCTGGCTGCCGTGTAAGCACTTGTCCGCAGTTGTCGCTACGGTTGCCCTCGGCAATGGGTCGCATAAACTTTTTCCACCTGCAAGATCATAGATCCCGGGAAGACAATCATTCGGGAAGACAATAAACAAGCTATCAAAAGACAGCAAATATAAAAAACAAATAGTATATTAAATCTATATCCCAGAGGTTTGATCAAAAGTAGAAGAGGATTATTAATTTCCCTTTCCTTTTACAAAAACATTTCAGAGGTTGGATTTGATTTAGGTTTGATATTGAATTACAACTACAGATGCATTTTCCTTTAAAACAAGATTTTGAAGCCTATAGATTTGGTTTCTTCACTAACAAGAGTGGACTAGTTGTAATCTATTCAGGAATAAATCTATTAAGCCATGTGAAGAGCAAGTTACTTACAATGGCGCCCACGATGACCGGGACGCAGAGGTAAGCCATCCAGCAGCGAAAGGCCACAGCCAGGATCCCCAGGACGGCGCACCCGATGCTAAAGATCACCTGCATGATCACGAAGCGAGCCACGGTCGACGGCAGCCGCAGGGAGTTGAGCTTGAATGCGCCCTGCCGGACCTGGTACGCCCTCCCCTGCTGGCTGGATGTGTCGCCATCGTGACGAGGCGAGCGCCGCTGAAGCCGCCGGCTTCGGTTGTTGGTGCAATCGCCACCGCCTAGAGGGATGTCCTCAAAGAGAGTATCAGGGGTGAGGATGTAGCCCGAGGAAGAGGAGGAGGTGGAGGATGTGGAGGAGTTGGAGGTGGAGGTTGAGGTCTGGGTCGGGGTTGGAGTGGTCGCAGCAGATCCCTGCTGCCGCTGCTGCTGGGTTGGTTGGTAGATGGTGCTTATTTCAACCATGCTGGGTGATGCTGGAAGGTGGCTGTCCCCAACTGAAGGTAGAGACCACTTTCCAGTCCTGGTGCTGCTTTATGCAGATTGAGTCATGGGTAGGCCTCCTGGATGAAGTGGAAAGACAGCAAGATGAAGTTAAATAGATAAGTTAGGGTAGCCGAACAGGAGAAAAACAAAAACAAAGAATTATCAAAATTGCTATTTTAATTAATTAGAAACTTTATCTTGCAAGGATTTTTTTTAAACAAAGGAGAAACCAGGTATGACTCATACTGATATTATGAAAACAAATTATTTAAATGGAATATGTGTGAGATAGATAACAGGGGAAAGTTGAAAGAAAGGAAAAGCATACAATCCTTATACCTCAATTTGTTTGATTTTTGACAGGGGGTGGGGTTAGAGGTGGTGATGGGATGTTTCATTACAGTATGAGAACAGAAAACTTTATATATATCTTAATAGAGTACCCTTCTGCTGTTAGTTTTGGACATGATTCATATCAATATAAAGATTTTAAAACAAGCAAACTATCAGAATCCCAATGAACTAATACTGTGAATAATGAATAAAGTACAGTCTTTCACAGCAAGAAATTATCAGGCTTCCTGTGTAAAGCCCCAAGAAGACTCTCAAACTCCTCAGAGTCTCTAGTATGACTGCCAGGAAGCAGCAGAGGTATTGGATAACACCTCTGAGAGACATATCCTGCCTAACACTTCAAGTGTTAACAGTTTCCTTCCAGTGCATGTTAACCTTATAATTATCATGATCTTTGTCTACGACATGTGGTCTCCTGCTTTTTCCTTTGTAAGAAACTTGCTCAACATTACATAAGATATCCATTCTCCCCCTTATTTCTTATTTTATATTATGCAGATTGTTTTCACGATGGATTGGCACCAATCAACATATTTGTTTTTGCTTGTATTTTAATTAGAAACATATTTTGTTAAACTTACATGTTACTCATTATATATATTTCTATGATGTTTCTTTGTATTGATGTGAAAAAGTGGAAATAAAATAAACAAACAAACAAACAAAGAGAATTTACATACATGTACACACACATGTATGTAATATGAACATATTTGTTTAAAATAGTAATAAATGTTTCAGTAAACATTATAATAAAATCAATATTTTCTATGAACAAAGAACATTTATGTACATGTACATACACATGAAGAGAGTTGTTCAAGTTTGAAAAATGGAACTTAGCAGGTGTTTATTATGTGTCAAATACAAAATAATGCGTTTCAACTTTACAGTATCAAGGTATGTTATTTGAAGTTGATCAACAATTTGACTTATTTTCAAATAAATTTCTTTAATAAAAAAACAAAGGCATGTTGCATTTTGCAGCAAAACTCTTTTACATACTCGACTTTATATATATATGTGACCGAACAGCCCAAAATGAGATACTCCTCGACATTCTTCATGTTTGAGTTATGTATACCATCTTGTTCTCCATGTCTTAAGCTTTAATTTGATGTTTAAATCATAATTTTTGGTAGCTTGAGCACCGAGATAGAACTTTTTAAATGTGGAATAGATAAACGGCAGTGGAAAAAAATACGGAGAAATCGCTTTTAAAGAATACGGTTTGCTCCGGTTTGCTCCGGAACTCATGTTGTCATACAACATCCACACAATGCATCCACACCATTACACACCAATGTTCTATAGAAATCGGTGCCACACACGTACACCGAACCGTACATAGCCGCGCGCGCTCTACATGTATAATAAACTGTAGAAAGCCTGCAATAACGATAAGCCAATGAACGGCGAGCGGTTCCTAGGGGGCGGAGCTTCGACGTATTTCCGTTTAGCTCTTCGCATCGCTCGCTCGCGAAGCAAAAGCAAAACGAAAAAAAGTAAATAAACATGACTCCAGAAAAATGATAACATTTCAGATTTAGGTTTACTATTTTGGTCTGAAAAAGACAACAACAAAAAAAAAAAAAAAAAAAAAAAAAAAAAAAAAAAAAAAAAAAAAAAAAAAAAAAAAAAAAAAAAAAAATCGATTTTTTTTTTTTTTTTTTTTTTTCTTTCTTTCATTTCATTACTTAATAGTCAATTTTCTCGGTTCAAGCAATCCCGACTTGTATCTCTTTTTGAGCAAGCCAAACACATATATGTATTCACTTTCTGCAAGAAATATAAACTGTTTAGTTCTTTTCTAACTTTATATAAAGTTTTCTCAAAAATATAAGAATCATTAGAGTAGTAAGTCTTTTCTACCCTCAATTGAACATGAATATTACAGGGACCCATTTGCCTGTAGTCATGATACAAATATTGGGATTATATTTGTACATTTTGTACGCTGTATGTCTGTGAGAGTTATACATGTTATAACTATTAACACAATTTCAAGAAATATATGGATCGATTATATTATTTTTTCAGTTACATTATTTTGTCAGTACCTTGTACTATGTTTTGTTTTAATTTTGTTTACAAGTATCATAACTAAAATGCATATTTGTGAAAATTACACTTTCCAGATATCCTTGAAACCATAACTCAAGAGCTACTTAGTTTTATAGCAATATGAAAACCAATATCTAGATATTAGCATATATAAATAGAATAATAGGAAATGATAAAACGACCCTGATACATTTGTTTGAACCTGCATATTCATACCATCCAAAGTCCTTGGCCTTTTTGTAATAATTGTTTAGTATTACTGGTCTACCAGTAAGTTGTAACAGTATTACTTTCACTGGGTGATAAACTAGATCATCAAAACAACCTTCAAATAATATAATTGATGTGAATCTGAGGGCAAAGGGCACTCAACACTGAACAAAAAAATAGAGCAAATAAAAACATGTTCATAAACTGGATACTGAACCCTTCCTACCATTCATATTTAATTTTTTTGAGCACTACAAATATGCTGATTTTGAGGGGAAAATGTCCTTTGTAAGAAAAAGGGCAAACTACATAAATTGTTTCTCATGCCAAATGAGGTTGTTGTTGTTGTTGTTTTAGGTTTATTGGCGTTCTTCATTCATTTTGAATATTTATGCCATTCAAGTTTATAACCTGGAAAGAAAACTAAATCTTTAAATGTTTTTTCAGAAAACAAACAATGTCCCACAGTCACAGAAATTATATGTTTGTCATACTTTGCCTATTTCCTTCAAATTGGAGCATTTATCCATTCTTTCCTATAAATGTGTACAGTGAAAGACATCACACTTACCCCCCAAAATTAGTGCTAGAAATTTTAGGGTAAATCAATTTGGGTAAAGGCTTAAATAATGCTGATAATGTAAATATATAAACTTCCATGTAGCCATAGTAAATAGAATTATAATGTTTCTAGAATTAAAATAAAGAATAAAAGAATGCATGGCTTGTCTACCATCAATTTGAATATTATCCTCGAGTTTTAGTTACGTTTAGTGATTACATCTCCTTTGCAAAATCAATTGTTGTTTTTTTCTCCAGAAAATGGTAGAGTAATTCCTCATTCCAATAGAAAACAAAAAGCAAAGATTGGTGGCCTTACCGAAGATAGCTCTTCTACAATAGCACATTCGTATTTCATAAACTGATGAAGAGGCACATGGTATATCATGGAAATGTAATATCCGAAAGCAATAAATCCATAAAACGAAGACGTAGGCTCACATCTGCTCCCAAATGTAATTTACGGAATTCCAGTATGTACTAAGAGCATACGAACATGAAGCGCATCTGTCCGTAATAAAAAAACAATCCTGTACTATCCTGCAATGAAGGTAAATTCCTTTGGCTTGAAACACGAATGGATATATTCCAATTACAAGTTTGTAATCCTCACACGATCGGAAGTGTAAACAGGAGAATGGAAAGTATCTAGTCCCGTTCGTCTCGCCGAATGAGCACCGAATTAAATCTGAACCAGAAAGAAATGTGCGACCTCACGACCAAAAAAAATATCTGTGACGAAAGCGCTGAGCTCGTAATGAGTGTGAGTGACAGAGTAAGAGGGAATACCTCGAAATACGAGATCAAAATAGCTTGCACGAGCCTCTGAGCATGCTCTAAGGGAGACAGAATATGCCCAAAGAGAGATCAGAGAGAGAGAGAGGGGTAGAAAGTAAGAGTGTACCACGGTCTCTCCCCCACGACTGCTTAGAGTAGACTGATTACCCCTCGTGCACTGCCCGGCCCTTTTATACCTCCACCACCAGCGCTGTGGTTAATATCCTGCCCCAGCCTACCCCAGCCGCCAGCCAGCCAGTACTAGTACGCCAAAAGCAGGGCACTAATAACATGGGTAGGCTACTTCCTGCCTGTATGCTACCAACATGATTACCCTAGCCTGTCTACCAGTCTTCGCTGGGGAGGAAGGAAGCGGAGGTTAACTAAGGGAGGATGGGGAGAGGGAGATAAAAAGCATCCGCTCACAGATGAGAGGGAAGCCACACTACATACTGTACAGCTTGGGCTCTGGTGGTGTACAGTGAGGGAGCTAGCTACCAACCAGACAATCTCATTGGTCACTAGCCACTTACCCCTTCCCCTCCCCCTACCTCTCTTCCTAAGCAGCTAATCTCCCCTCTTTCTCCTCCTCCTCTTCCTCATTATGTTACTTTGTCTCAGGGAAAAAATTAATCTTAATTTTTGGGGGTTACTTCTCAAGCTTGTCTGCATAAAAATAGCACTGTACCATTTGTTTTGCATTGAAATCTATGCAAATTTACGGAGGCTCATTTAACACTACAGGGTATATTTTGTTCACTGCTTTGACTTGGTAACATTGTCGGAAGACAAATGGCAAAACTCTGAATTTTGGGGCTGAATTATCAGTATTCACATGTGTTAATAACTTTGGATGTAATGGCCAGGGTTTAAAAAAGTGTTGGCGAAAGTTATCAAGTCATGATGATAGCTATGAATATGATTTTGTATGAAATGTTAGATGTAACTCTCCCCAAAGCCAGTTCTTTTTTTTTCTTCATTTTCTTCATGTTCAATTTTGCTTGATCAGCCCTTGGCAAAAATTAATCCATTTACCAGGAACTTTCACAAACCATTCTACACACCAGAGCCAATTAAACTGATACACGTTTATGACTTGCCCATTAATCTAATTTCTGTGCACATGGCAATGAAGCTTCAAGGTACCTGAACATTCTGATCAAAATGGAGAGATGAGAGGGTCTTTCTTAGGGACTACAACTTTCCAAGAAGGAATATTCTATGGTGTAACATAAACTTCCTATTCTAAGTTATCATTCACCATGGAAACCAAAGACTTTACCTCTCCTCTCCTACTTAGCCCTAAATGATTTAAATCCCCTCCCCCTCCCACACAAGCTGTAATGTAACTGCACCGACAAGCTTGTTATACCATGGAATTAGGAGGTCTATCCTTGGTTATACAAGACAGAATATTTGACATTGTGTACGGTAAAACTTCCTTGAAAATCTTCACAGATTATACCTTTAAGCGATCAATCTCTCCACTCCTCCTTAGCATTAATCCCCTCTTCCCCCTCCTCCCCAAGCTGTAATGTAACTGCGCCTACAAGCTTGTTGTCCAAGAAAGAACATTATACATCGTGTACCATCATAAATGTCCTCTTCATGTTATCCTCCAGTGAAATGTTCAAAGATTATACCTTTAAGCGATAAATCTCTACTCTCCTCCTTAGCACTAAATCCCCCTTCCACCCCTCCCCCCCCCCCCCCCCACCCTCCTCCTCCACAAGCAGTAATACTGACTGTCACTGCCCCAGCAAGCTTGTTATCTCACTCCCATGGTTAATGGGATAAGTGTGCCGGGCACACGCACACATGTGTGTTGGTTGGTGGCCTCGCAGTGCGTTGCATACCACATTCAAGAAACACATGTGCTCATCAATTGACTTCATTACCTCCACAAGGACCTCCTTCTGTATATACCAGACATAAAGTTTGATGGGAGTGTACTGTCCTACACGAAATAAACATAATTAAAGGAAACCTAATGCACACATGGGCATTCATTGAAATTGTAATATCATGGATTGTTATTATCATAATATCATAAGTATTGGATTGCTGCAGTATGCAAAAGTTTTCAATAATCATTTATGCTTATGTTCCGTTAGCTTAGTGCAAGATACACTGTTTTCAATTTCTTATAGGTATATTACATCCAAAAGGTCATAATAGAGAAACTATTGATCTATATTTTCCTCCATTACATTCTATCTTCATACACAATCACTTTTTAACTACCCGAGTTTGTTGCAAATTACAGATGCAGAACTTAATTCAGGTTATCACCTATCCTTGGTGAGATTAAAACATATATCTTATCTTCAAAGCACTATAACTTTTACCTCGTTGCAAAGTACAATATTACAGAACTTAAATTAATAATATGTACCATCATATATTATGCTTGGTTAGATAACAACAAGGTACATGCAAACCTTTAATAAATAATCTGCACCATCCTTGGTTAGATCAAAACAATAATAATAAAACATTGGGACTTTTATCACAAACATCTCTGGTGCTTTCCTTTGATGACTACATGACATTCACGGTAAGGATGAGGTTGTCATCATAAACATTTGTTGAGATAAGGTGCTGATAACTGTATGTTAGGACAGTGACCATCTAAACCCTCTAAAGCATAATGAGGTCATACCCAATTGATGTCAGTGACCAGTGCAATTTTAGCATGCATCAATATGTGGGTCATTCTACCAAACAGGAACAAACAAATATCAAAATAATTATATTATTTATTTACCCTTTACTGTCTGTTATTCAGCTGCAAGAAGATTAACATGAAACAAATATTACTAACAATGCCCAAAGTAAATTAAAGGGATCTAGTAACTTTGTTGACATGTGCAAAAAGTGATGAAGGGTTGATGCAATGTACATTTTTGTTATCTCATATGTACACAGGGTATTGTGTGAAAATTCAAATGGACATTGCATGGCTAAGTAATGAGTGAAAATACAAAGTGATATTCACTTAACTCACTGCACTCACTTTGTACACAGAAGAAAAACTCGCCCGGAGTTTTTCTTATCTGAATACTTCGATCGTACATATCTTTGTAACGAAAGGGAAATTTGAAAAACCGAAACCGAAACCGGTCCCATGATTTGTTTGTTAATACGAATACAACAAGGTATGAGGGAACCGCTAGAATTAAAATTTTATTTTGAGGATTTGGACAATGTTACTAAGTCCCTTTAAGAAAATCATGTATTTTAACTTTAGAAATTGATCATAAATATCATGATCAACAAATAGGGTCATTCCATGTCAAATCACCCAAAAAAAGTGAAAATTTTCATCGCACCCCCTTCAAATTTGCTGATATTTGGCATGTATGATATTTCAACCTTAAAAAGCTCAAATATTTAAGTTTTAGCCCAATCCTCCCAACGGTTTTGGCGCTATGGTCGATCAATCAGATGTGTGCATTAAGAACATTTGATCTGGCTCACAATTGATTTTATCTCTTTCTGAAACGGGGCCCTTGTCAGGTTGGAAACATGTGGTATCATTGGAACATCAATAGATGCCATTTGTCTGGATTTCTATTGTATTGGGATTAGCAGGTCTATTTAACTGTGGTAAGCCAGGGTGTGAATAGGCTCTAAGATGCTTTGAATGGGTCTTTTTCATACATAATACACCCCTTTAGAATTCTTGGACATGGGTGTAGGTCTAAAATAATTAAATTTTACATGAAATTTGCAAACTTAAAACAAGGCTGTAGAAAAAACAAGAAATAATATATCTCCAATTCTTTCATATGTTGTAGAAATTATATCAAGACAACATTTAAGCCAAAAAAAATCTCCAAATTATTTGATCCACGAGATAAAACGGAAGGTCAAAGACTAAGGTCAAAGGTTATCGTATCCAAAATCACTCATGCATGAAAACAAATGGCATAAATGGATTGCATATAACATCCCCAGTCCAATGACACCATCACAACATAAATTGACCCAACGGTTAATGGACAATTGCCATTTGAAAAATGGTGCCAATGCCCATTTCTTACAAAACTCCCCCATAAGAATCAACCATAGCGCCAAAACCGTTGGGCGGATTGGGCTAAAACTTAAATATTTGAGCTTTTTAAGGTTGAAATATCATACATACCAAATATTAGCAAATTTGGAGGGGGTGCGATGAAATCCATTGGGTGATTTGACATGGAATGACCCAATATTGAAGGTCAGATTATTCACATTTACTGTGTATATAATGTCCTTGTTTTCAGATTGCAATAAACAATCATATATCCTACTGCTGACTGTGATTGCAATAAACTGGAGACCTTCTAGTATTTGTTTCTGGTCAGAATTCAATATAACTTAAACAATTCAAATAAATATGAAAAGACCCTAGATGTCGAAATACAAAACCTATCAAAGGAAACAGAATCTTTTGTTCAAAAAGATAAGCAGATAACTCAATTCTAATCTAATTCTGATTCCAGTTCTAACTGATTCAAGAACGAGGAACTGCTTTAGATTTGTGTTTTCATTATTTCAATAAACAAGAATATAATTGTATGTTATGTTGACTGTGATTGTAATAAAAATGGAGGGAGACAGGTCTTTAAGTATGTCTGTTCAGAATATGATATAACTCACAAAATCAAATTGAACAAACTCAATACAAACTAAAGTACGAAAATACAATTCTATGGGAGGAAACAGAATCTATTGTTTCAAAGAGATAAGCAGATAACTCAGTTCTAATCATAGTCTACAACAAGGAACTGGGAAGCACAGGAAGTTAATGTTTAAACCACGAGCGAGTATGTTTTTGATGCAGAGTCAACAAAAAATGAATGCTTCCTCCTGATTGTTGATATAGTTGTAGCATCGTTATTGGAACATCCTCAGTTTGGGTATCATTTCCTCTTCCGTTTCCCACTTTCTTGTCCATGTAGGGTAATTCTTCTAGGAAAGTTCTTCACACATTTAAAGCATTATGTGTTATATACAGCGTTCAGTGGAGTCATGAGTGCCAGAGTGCGGCACAGCCATTTGGCAGCAACTTTCACCTTACATTCCTGAATTTACTGACTTTGAAACTTGAAAGTCAAATTTTGCCATTACACCTATCGATCAGTGTATTGGTATGGCCAATATAAATGCTTTAGATAACTTCTGCAAAGTTATTCAAAAGTTAACCAAGCAAAAATATTAAATCTAGTCACTATCTCCATTCTAGATTTTAAAAAATCAATTCTATCTTCAGATTATTTTCATAATTTGTGGAATTTTCATGAGATTACAAACATGTATATTCAAGCGATTCATGTAAATAACTTGCAGCCATGTGATATATTCACTCTAGTTTATAAATAACTGTCTTTTGAAATTAAAGGGGTAGTTTAGTTTTGGTAGAGAGGGCGCTGCACATCACAATTTTTGTGTGAGGTAATGAAAAACTGAGTGTCGAATTTGAGAGAACATGCAATTTTAATGGCAGAATAAACTTTATTTGGCCAAAATCGACCCAGAAACGGCTGAAATATCAATAAATATATTTGATCTTATAATTATTTGGGGCCCAAATAATTAGATGATTTTTTCAAAAAAACAAAAAAATGCTTGCACTTTTTCAAAAATTGTCAAAAGCGTTTTTTAAATAGTTGTTGATGATCTCTCTATTTAATCATTATTTCAATAAAACATCACATGCATAATTTTGTATGAAAAATTGTAGAAACCAATGCCTCTTAAGAATGCGCCCTCTTGTGTTTAAATGGCTCTTTTTGAATGATAACGGGCTTTTTACTAAGTCGTTTGTAATTTTGTATACCTTTCGAGCATGGTGGAGTTATACCTATTAGTTTGTAATGTTACTGTCCAGGTTTGGTTACTAAAGTTCAGCCTTACCAAAACTGTACTACCCCTTTAAGTGAGTAGATTCATCACTGCAGAGTCAACAAAAATCTCTCTCTTCCTTTCAATACTAAACACCATCCAGAGGCATTGTTATTGGAATATCCTCAATCCATTTTTTGTCTCATTTCCTGCCCCCCTCTTTCACTTTCTGTGCCACCCCCACTTCCAAATGGGATGGGCAGGAAATTAGCGGCGTTTATCTGCGTTTATCTCTTCCAGACACGGCTTATCAATTAACACATCACAAAGGGAGGAACAAACATATATTAGCATGGAATAATATTTAGATATCCATTCACACGTGATTTCCATGAAGAATGGATATTTATATTTGTTTTAATACAACCTGCTAAGGTATGCATATTTCAAAAACATATATATCAACCCATTGCCAACCAGATCCCGGTGGTCCCTGTATTAACTCTATGGGGATTTCAAAATCTAGTAGGTAGCAGGTTAATAGCATTATGGAAACCCGTTCTAACTTTTTATTGATGTATACTAAATATTTGAGTTAAATAATATTTGCAAAATTAACTCTAGGCCTATATCTTTTGTAAGTGCTTTTTATGTGATGATATATGTTGATAAAATAGAATTCATAACTTATTGTCCAAGTGAAACGCTGAGTGTAGGTTCACTATTTTAAATAAATGTTCCCAGTCCCCAAGTTCAGATTTTAGCACAGAACTCGTATATTAATTCACAAATACAAGGATTTAAAACAATCTCTTTAAAATAAAAAACCTGAATTCAAAATGACTCAGTCTTGATAACTTTTCATTGATATAGTTAGCTTTTATGCAGAACCCTTTAACCCATTGCCTACTGGAACCTCGTGGGCCCTGTATAGTTGATGGGGATGTTGTTACAAAATCTAGTAGAGAATGGGTTTAGACGAACCAACAGAATATTACGATTTTAGGATTAACTTGATGTCTTCCTGAAAACGTTTCACATGGAAATCTCTTCCAAATGTTGTTGGGTCTATCTGATTATTTGAAGGGTTTAAATGCCAAAAGGCATCATATCCATTTTTAACTGATTTGAGATTATTGCAATTTAACCTGCTGAAAAACAATGAAAACAACAAGAAAGTTTGTAATACTTGTTGTCATATATTACCTTGCTATGCAATGGGTAAGTTGTCATGTAAAATTCATTTTTAAATGTTATATGATGGTACTTTTATCTAAATAATAACCAAAATGGTATTTATTCCTTTTGTATTAACTTTTCATTTGAAGATTAACTTTATGTCTTCCTGAACACATTTCACATGGAAATTTCTTCCAAATGTTGATGGGTCCATCTGATTATTCCTACAACTTGTACTCAGGAAAGCACCTGGGCTGATTTGCGGCCGATAAATGATGCTTCTAATTTCCGGTGGAAAGGGAACAATATATTTGGTTTCAGTTGCTAAATTCAATTCTTCGAAGTTTCATTGTTGACTGATTAGCCATTTTCATCAAGTGATGCTTACTCACTTTCCTACGCACATTTCTTTGTTACCTGGATAGATCATACCCTGGTAAATCTTGTGCTTACAGCAGCATAATCATATAAATGTATAATTGTCTTGCTTTAGTATCGTCTTTTTAGGGGTATCGCACATGTTTTGATTTACCCACAAAATTGAGATTTGCAATTACTCACTACTCCCTCCAGATTTCTTTCGCTCATTTCTTTGTTACCTGGTTCTCGTATAGCAATGTTCACAAACACATTACATGCCATAAGTTTCTGTCTCTCATTTTGCTTTCATTTTTGTATTTGTTTTTTATTATTATCATTACTATTTTTATTTAGGCAAAACCAAACATCACACACACAAAACAACAACTACAAGTGCCTCAAGTGGCTCAATCTTTATGATTATTCTAATTGATTTTGTTATCACTAGAGGGATACTCTGTTTGCATCCCCCTTCCCAGCATTCCCTGCCTCGGCATATTCCCACACTCAGGAAGTTGATTCAAGGGGTCCAAATAATTAGTAGGATGTTCCCAAGATGCATTAGATAGAATAGAGAGATAACAGTGTTTATGAACGAACCGGGCTTGATTCTTGGCAAAGCCCATTTTCTGTGCTCATTTTCATTTGACAAAGCAGTTCTACCAACTTTCTATATTTTGCCAGTTTGCCCAGAATGTTCAACTGAACATTTTTTTATAATTAACCCGTTCCCTACTATATTTTACACTACTAATTTCCATACAGCCCCTACCATGTTGCTGACAGCAATGGGTGAACCGAAAGATGAACACTGTCCAAGATCATTCCAGCTTGAATTGTGTGTTGAATATTGTACTAATATCTTTCATATCCTTATCAAGTACCAACAGTAAGTCCACTTCTGACACCAGAACTTCAAACAACAACTACAAGTGGTCCTGAATGATTTTAATTGATCTCATTATCACTAGAGGAACAGTATCCCCCTTCCCATCATTCCCTGCCCCGGCATGTTCCCACACACAGGAAGTTGCACCAAGGGATCCAAATTAGGAGGAAATTAGAACAGAATGGGAGCATTTCCTGTGCCTTGTACTCTTCATGGAATGAAGGCACCAATAATGATGAGAAACTTATGTAGGCTATGGTACTGTTTATTTATAGCAGAGAATGTATAAACACGCCCTGCCAAATGTTTACATTCTAAATGTTAATGTTTGAAGTTTATGTTTATGTTAATCACTTCCAGCAAACAGAATGTGCATGTAACAACTTATCACCCCAAAAATGCAATAACTTTCAAAGTTGGGTAACTTTGTAAACAACTATTAACTTCTTTTCATGTTTGTTTCAATACCCTTTTTCAACATATATTTATTCTAGTGCTGAATTATTCCGTTCATTTCATTTTACTTTTAAACATTGTATTTAAACGTTTTATAACATTTAGATAATAATAAAACAAAAAACATTCCTAAATGTTTAAATGTTTTGACTTAGCACCTATTCATTTCAAACCAATTTTAAATGAAAATGCTTCCTCTTTTTGTTCAATTTAGAAAAAAATAAGAAAACATCTTTGCTAAATTTTGGTAAAAACAATTTATGGCAGGCAATAATTAAAAGTAGCCCACCATATCAAATGTATTTTCTTTGCCTGAAAACAACACTATTGAAATCAAATGAAACAGGAAACACACATGATTCAAAGAAAAAAACATGACAACAACATTGTTGGGATGAAATCAATTTGATACATCCTCTCTGCTATCAACATATGTGACTTGGAGGTGATAAGGAGTAGAAAATAACTTGTTGGAATGGGTGTTATGAATTAAGAGATGAGCTAATGGGCAATTAATTAAAGGCTGTGTGAAGGACAATAGTGAGTAAGAGTGACACGAGTTAAACTGCTAGGCATGTGTAGTAATGCACATGTGGAAAATAGTACACATACAAACACAAACAAACAAACATTGACACACAAACATGCACACACACAGACAAACTCAAGTGAACAAAGAAAAACATGCATGATAATACAAAATTGAACAAAGAAAAAACAAACATATGTACATGTACAAGGAAAAAAAAAAATGAACAAAGAAGAAACAAATACATAAAAACTAACAAACAAGCCCACCTACATTGTACATACAGTTTACTTTACATGCACAAACTCTCACACTTGCAAACAAAGAATTTTAAAAATCATATTTTACCTGCCCGACTGGGCCCCACGGCAGAACAATTAATTTCTAGCATTGTCTATATACATGTAGACATGTATATTTACAATGGCAAGGTTGATTCACATCTTTAGACCCTCTATAAAGACCCTTTTAAAACAAAGGCTTGGATCCCTGCCCCAGACAGGGTGACAAAACTAACCAATCCTATGTTACCTGTCAAATCTCTCTCTCCCCCTCTCTCTCTCTCTCTCGGACAGGACAGACCATCCCTAGACTGCCAAGGTCTCGTGCATTACTAATGACTCATCTCAGCTAAAACAGGGGCTAGAGAGGAAGTCACTGTCATCAATTCTCCAGGTCTTGCCCCCTCCTTTGCCCCCCTCACTCGCATTTAATTGTTAAAGTGATCCATTAAACTTTCTTAAATTCAAGCAAAGTCACTTCAAACTTTCACACTTTACCTTAGGCTTATTATTTGGCTCGCTCATGGCAAGAAATTAAATGGATTTTTATTTTTCAAATATCTCCCTAATTATTGAGATATTTAAGATTAACAGCAAATCATTTCATAACACTTTTCTACTGTACAAGTCAAAAGTATCAGAATTGTAATACTTGATCATTCATACTAAAAATGTTGATACTTCGAGCAAAGGATCGGGGATCAAATCTGACATAAATTTTCACATTTTTACCAGGTAAACATTGTTCTTTTTCTATGTAAACATCACATATGATTCAGAAGAATCTTTATGTTTAAAGTCTCAAATAACACCTTTGGAAAAAAATATTATAAACTTAGGGATCACTTTAACATTTCCATGAAGCGAGACGGCAGATAATGCGAGGGTGTCTATGAAACTACAGTTTGGTGAATTAGGTGCGAGCGCATGTGGGTTCAAACATCTGGGCCTGCTAGGGGCGCAGAAGAGGTAATTATGATGAGAACGAAGCTAGAACGTCCCAAGCCTGTACCGCTTAGGGTGAATCATAAATGTGTTTCATTGTCTGTAATCACGGATTAATGCTCCGAGTCAAGTTTCATATCAAACAAACACTGTTTTACCTGCATTTAAAATAAATATTTACAAAATGCCAACTCATCCCCAGTGGAGACAATTGAATATTTTCACTCAAAGCTAGGGATTAGGGCCTCCATTGTTCTATGAAAATAGCCCAGATTATTGCTTAGAGCTCTGTTTCATAGCAGTTTCCTAGCCTTTTATCAGCCCCTTGTGCAGGCTGTTTAAATGAGAATGATAAATACTGCACAATCATTTCATTGAGCAGAAATAAAGAAATTTGCTAACATTACATTAAATAACTTACTTTTATCTATCAATTTATATTCCCATTAATCAATGTGCATACATTAATTAATTTATACCCTACTTCCTTTTATTTACCCGTCCGTCCGTCCGTCCGTCCCTCCGTTCGTTCATGTATTCATCAATATAAACAGTCATTCATCAGCTTACTTGCCCATACTTTACAATCCCTCTCATTCATTCTTTGATTCAAAATAGCCGAAATCTAAACTTTGGAGAAAAAAAAGAGCTCACTTTCATTGTTTGTGAGTCATATTTTGCATTTGATTGAAAAATTATCTATTCATGAAAGTGATCCATCTCCACGACGACCCAACGAGATAATGCGCTCTCTTCACACCGCCAAGAAAAGCGTGGAACGTTAAGACCCTTCACGTTGATTGAAAACAACTCAACTATAAACTCCAATCTTCCGTGCAGCTCACAAGTGTAAAGAGGATCATGAAAGCGAGTAAAAAGGCGCTAAATTGGGCGTATCCAAAGAAAAACACCATCTCATCATTGGATTCTCTTCTCAAAAGAGGGGGGCTCATTTTCATTATATTACTCTTAAAGGGACTGTCAGGGTATTGTAGAAACTCAATTGTCTCAAATTGTTGCTGTACTGTAGCTAGATCAGGGTTTGTACATTTACATTTATTAGCATTTTACAAGTATATATGATATTTTAGGTGCAAGGGCCAGTTTTTTGTTACAACATACAAATTAAACCCCTTTTTAAAATGGAACGATTTAAAAGATCCTCTCATATTTTATTATGTTTGTAGATTTTGTTAACTTACTGCTACATCACAAAGAATGAATTTCATATTGTGGGACCTTGATTAATAACGGAAAGGTTTGAATTGTAATTTCCAATGATATTATCATAGATCTATATATTCATGTGCTTTTAGACTTAGAGCAAGCAAAGGGCTGACAGAACCCTTTAAATATCCCCTCTCTCTCTCTCCGATGTCATGCCACTGCCACTTGGTCTTTGTTGTATTCGCAATGACTGGCTTTCAGAGTGTCGCTCACTCGCAATAAACAAGATTCCAACACGCGTGAAAAATAATAACGCAACTCCACGACCAAATTTCATGCATGACATGCCAAGGGAACGCTAAAGGGGGATGAGCTCATAACAGAGTGAGCAAAAAGGTGAGAAATGTCCCAAAATGCCGTCCTGGGATCAATTACTGGAAATGATTTTAAAATGAACACAATAGACTGAAATCTGAAGGTGTACATCCATATGCTGTAATGTTATGCATGTGGAGTAGGCGTGAGGGAAGGGGGGTAATATACATGTAGGTGTAGGGGTAGAAGGGAGGGGAGCCTGAAGCTGTGAAAGTGCTGGTTTAAAGAAAATGTAGGTAGGGTGTCAGAAGTTGTGAAGGAAAATAAGGGGGATTACAATGCGATTTTTCAACATTTCTCCTTTACTCATCATTCAAAAAAGGATATTTTATTCTAAGGGGATTATACAGACTTTCTTCTTTCAAAGCTGAAATACAATGTATGAAAAAAACAGGGTACATGCATGGATAACATCTTCATTTGTTTACATGTATGTATGATGTAAATACTGACTGCATTATATAGATATATACATATATGAGCTTTATCATCGTATTAGTGTTACCGCTGGTATACCAGCCTTAATTGAGATTTGATCTATGACTTGTTAGATTTTGCTGGTTTCAGTACAACTTGAGACCTATATACCCACTTTTTACTTGTTGACTATCATTATATAATAATGTAATTTAATGCAGCATAAACTATAGATCTAGATAATGAGATTAATCATCTTGTAATTGTTCTGTTTTTAAATATTTCATACCAGCATTATGATTTGATCTATCGCTTGTATATTCTGCTGGTTTCATTATAAGGAGAGACCACACTTTTAATTTGTTATTTCTATTAAGAAATAGTAAGTTGATTGTGTGAAGAAACACAAATGTTGTTATTATCTAGTAAATACTGCATAAATTATGGGCATTATCATCATGTTAAGTACTGTTGTTATCTCTGGTATTGTATTTGCTGGTAAATTGTATACCAGCGTTTGGGATTTGATAAGTTCTAGAGGTTTCATTACAAACAAACAGAGACCAACAGACAAATTTGTACTTGTACCATCATAACCAAATACAGATCAATCATCATACATAGATTAGAAATTTCAAATCATGAAAGCCCTTTAAGGCAAGACAATAAATTTGCACGATCATTATAGTAAACACCTCAGAGAATTTTAAGGGATCTAGTAACTTTTCTGACATGTGCAAAAAGTGATGAATGGTTGATACAATGCATTTCACGTTAAATGGATGTTATTTTGCTAAGTAATGAGTGAAAATGCAAAGTGATAATATATCTTATTGCACTGACTTTGTACACAGTTACGACTATCCAGTGGAAAGTTCAGTATCTAAAGATGTCAATCGTAAATATCTTTTTAACGAAAGAGAAATTTGAAAAACCGAAACCTGTCCCATGCTTTTAATGTTAATAAGAATACAACAAGGAATGAGGGAACCACTAGATTTCCAATTGGATTTTGAGGATTTGGACAATGTTACTAGGTCCCTTTAAGGGCAAGGAAAGACAATGAATTTGCACGATCATCATAGTAAACACCTCAGAGGATTTGAACAGAAAGTGAAATGTATACGTACAAGTAATGAGTCATTAGTTATCTGAAACAAAATCAGAAATTTGTATAGGGCGTTGATTCATTTCAATAGCAAATATGAACCATTGTAGATTTATTTGATAGTATGAACAATTTACAGAAACAGTATTTTACCTGTTCAGCTTCCAGACTTTGCAATTCCCCTCTTATTCTTAACCCCCTAACGGTGCTGGTCTCTCTCTCTTTCTATTTTGTATGTATTTTGTTCTTTTAATGAGTTAATCTTCTTTGTTTATGCATTCTTTTGTCCTTGTCTTTGTCTGTTTTGCCTGTAAATCTTTCTTATTCTATAACTTCTTACATTTACCCTGCCATGAGTCTTTCACCTGTTCAAATCCTCATCCCACTCTCAATATTCATCCCTCTGACCACCTCTATGTTAATTTGCTTTGGCTGCAGACAATCATTTTGGTATATCTTTCTAATTTTCTTGCTTTTATTTCATCTTCTTATCACTCTTGTTCTGGCATTCGCCCAGCCACGTATCTTTCCCCTCTCTCAATATTCATCCAAGCTCCTTGTTCCATCCTCCTCTGACCAACCCCCCCCCCCCCCCCCCCCCCCCCCCTCTTAATGTGCATTGGCTGCAGACAAATTACTGAGGATGAGTCGCCTTGAGGGGGTATCTGGTCCTTACAAAGTGTCCACATCAAAGACTCCTGGCATAACCATTCATAAAGCCACCACAATTATCCCCCGAGCCGCCCGGCCATGTGCTTAATTTAGGGATGAGCTGGGATGGGCGAAACACCCGCCCCTCGATTCAATGCTAGTGAGATGCATCTTACATCAATCCCGGATATTGCAATCAAGACAACGAATGAACTATGCTAGCAAAAGTAATTTCTTGTATAATAAGCCACCACAATTAGCTCCAAAACCGCTTGGCCGTGTTCGTTATTTAGGTGCGTGTAGGAATGGTGAAATATCCGACCCTCGTTTTAACAAAAGAAACAAAAACGACTTGGACCCGCGCGTGCCCAAGAAAAGAGCAGTAAAAATCATTCCTTGTATAATAAGCCACCGCAGTAAGCTCCAAAACCACCTGGCCGTGTTAGTAATTTAAAATTGAGCAGGGATTTTCGAAACCCCCGCCCCTCAGTTCATTACAAGGAATGATGCATCACAGAACTAAATGCTCTGTTTTCTACTCTGCTAACACTATACTACCATTGAGAAAAGTAAATCCTTACAAGTATAACAAATCACCGCAATTAGTCCCCAAACCTTCTGGTCATGTTTTCAATTTAGGGCCGACCTGGGATGGTTGAAACACGCCCCTTGGACGAATGCAAGAGGGTTGCTTCATACAACTGTATACTGTAGAAACCAGCATAGACTTACAGGAAAGTAATTCAGTATATTACATACATGCTCTCCCATCTTTTAACAACAAAATAACCTTTTGTAAAGCAATATTACGGTCATCTGCATGTACAGCAACCAAAAGGAGGGGAGATGGCAAACACACAAAGTCGAATCCTGGCTTGTTCTATTCCCCTTCTTCCCTCTTCTGCATTTAGGCTGGGCCAATTTTGCCAGTCATCTTAAATCACTTCTGATTTTTGCGTCGTAGGAAGAGAATCGCATCTCCCAATCTTCCTGTCTCTGCACTTTAATAAACTTTTGCCCCGGGCAAGAAGCAAATTTCCCCCTTTTTCGATTGAAAAGGCAGACTCTGTAGAAATGATTCTGTCTGGAGATGAACGGAGCATTTCATCTTCATTTATTAAGAATGCTAGCATACAGCTGATTTAATTTAATATCACTAAATCAATTTCATATTTTTCCAGAATGTGTATTGCTCAAAAAATGCAGCATGCAGCTTATATTCTAATCTAAAGTAATGTGGCATCTGAATTCATGTGGCAGAATTACATTAGAAATACATTATACAGCATTTTGATAAAAAGTAGATTACTCAAATGTATTACAATTTATATTCCCATTATAGTTACAATAAAGAACAAAAAAGAAAATAATATGCAGAAATATACATTGTATTGATTATAAATGATGGTGTTCATAATGAGTATTTTTAGCAGTTAAATGAGAAAAACATTAAAGGGAAAGTTGAGTTTTGGTAGAGAGGGCGCTAGACTACTTAATTGGTTTGTGAGGTAATGAAAAACTGAGTGTAAAATTTGAAAGAGCATAATATTTAAACAATAAAATCATCTTTGTTTGATCAAAATCGGTTCAGAAACGGCTGAAATATCCATAAATATAACAATTTGTAATAAACCCGGGGCCCGGGTTTATTAGAGAATTTTGAACCAGCCGTTAAAAATTCAAAAAAATGCTTCCTCTTTTCAAAAAAGTTACAAAATAGGTATTTAAATAGTTGTTGGTTATTTCTCTATCTAATCACTATTTCAACAAAGCATGACATGCACAATATTTTATTCAAAATGGTTGAAACCGATGAGTGTTTAGAGAGCGCCCTCTTACGTTTCAACGGCTCTTTTTGAATGATAACATGATGATGATCTTTACTACGTCATTTGTAATTTTGTGTTCCTTTCTAGTTATAACTATTAGTTTGTAATGTAATGATGCAGGTTTTGGTTACTAAAATTCAGTTTCACTAAAACTGTACTCTCCTTACCAGAACTCAACTATCCCTTTAAAGGCAATTGATGCAATGAATAAGTTGTTTAAACTATCATTTATTAATCATACTTCAATTATTAGCAATGGAGACTATCATCCCAATATAATACAGGTATAAACATTGGAATATATGTACTTCAAACATTCAGTCTCTAGATATTATTTTTAGGAAGAAAGTATTATAAACCATGAAAATCTCAAATGAAATGAGGATCTTTATTAGAGAGACTTTTTAATGGACAGTAATTGTACATGACATATTAGATTCTTTAATTGGCTGCACACGAATGGCCACAGTTAATTTCTATTATATCCCTCATAAGATCGTTTCACCATTGTATTTGACAAATGATAGTTTTAGACAACACGCGCAATCCCCGCGCAATCACGTGACCAGGCTTGATGGCAAAAACTAACACGTTCGTCCCATAGATCATGTGTTTTAGCAAAATGCACACGCGATCAAATTTGTGCAGTACTCTATGGGGCACACGTTCTAGTCACGTGATTGACATTGCTGGTAAAAACTAACACCCTAGGAAGAAGAATGCCAAGACAGCCAATAAGCACATCCGTGGGAGCGCTAGCACGCATTCATCGCGTATGTGCGCAACTGCCAGCGCGTTGGTGCGCACTCAGTTTTGCGTCTTTGTGATTGTATGTGCAAAATAACAATGACTTTAAGCGTATTAGATGCGCCGTGGTTCTGGAGGCTCATACTGGCTTCATTAATGTCGATTGATTTTTATATCAAAATTTACAAGAGATTTTATGAAATATTCAAGAGATTTTCACTCATTTTTGCTATAGCTGAACACAATCCGTGATATTGATGAGTGAAATAAAACAACTAACGAATGAGCTTGATTGTGATAGGCAATCTATTACCTCGGTGGACTCAAAATGACTATTACCCTCAGCTACGTTTCGGGTAATAATCATTTTGAGCCCACTATCACAAGAAGCCCATTCGTTAGTTGTATATCAACATACTGTTCTGAATTGCTTGTGGTCTAATTGAACAAAATTGAAAAGTGTGTGCACATCTATAAGGGGTGGTTTGACTGCCAAATTTATGGCAATTTATGATCATTTTCTTCCTTATATTCAATGATTTTTGGCAGGGAAACGACTAATATAACAAATTCGTTATGATAATATAAATCTGGCATGATGATTGAACAATGGTATACTGTAATCAAACCTCTCCAAAAAGTATAAACAAAATGTGATGATCAGAAAATCTATATATTATGATGCACAAAATGATTCATGTCCTTCCCACCACATTTTCACCCAAACTGAGAGATTGTAATTTTACAATCTAAGGAAAAGAAATCAAATTTGAATTTCTATTCAGCAGGAAGAACAGGTTACGGAAAACATACTTGAACATAAATACAATAAATAAAACAAGATGATGCAAACAAGACTAAAACTTAGAGGACAAACTGGGCTACAACTCAAGTTTTAGAAATATATTTTTTCAAGTAAGAGTAGAATAACTAATGCATTGATAACCAAGTAACACCAAAATGAACCAGTAGAAACACTGAAACAGAAGGCATGACAGTGGGAGGTGATTACCTCTTGTATGAATAGCCCAGTCTGTCAGTCATACTCCATTACAACCCCCATCACAATACACATCACTATTTATCATTTGCCTACCTACCCTCAAATTAGCAAAACCAGAAGATAATTGCTATTTTGGTTTATAAAATGTCATTTGTCCAGATTGTGGCAGCAATTTTCTGTGAAAATCAGTTTCTGTGAAATTGGGTAGTAGGAAAAATTATCTCTTTAATTTTCTAGTCATACTCCATTGCACAATACACACTACAAGAAAACTTGCATTTTGGATTATGAAATGTAATTTATCCAGATTTTGGCAGTATGCTTCTGCTTGTGCGATTAATATGATGCATGGGGTACTGATAATAGGTTAGTTGGAGAATTATCTCTTTAATTTTCAAGTCATACTCCACTGCATGTTACAGCCCTCATGAGATCTCATGTATAAATCTAACTCTCCTAAAATGAACAAAACCAGAGGAAAATTCTGCCATTTGTCCAGTCTGAGCAATATTCTTCGGCCATTATCTCTTTAATTTTCAAGTTACACTCTATTGCACATTACAGCCCTCATAGCTCTCCTAAAATGAACAAAAATAGAGGAAAATTTTGCCATTATGTCATTTTGTTCATCATAAATGAGCAATTGTCTAGCATGCTTAGCCCTGTTTCCTACTGATATATCATGAATGTGAAAGTGGTTTAATTATGAACTGTCAATGGATTGAAACTGAGAAGATCAAATGAAAATATTGGATCATAATAAGTGATCACTTGCAGAGTTCAAAGAGCATACTTAGCCCTGTTTTTTTCCTACTGAGGTATCACCTAATGTGAAAATAGACCATGTCATTGCCATATATACAGTCCACCTTTTCTCTTACAGACTGCAAACTAAAAATCATCTTTCATAGAAACCAAAAATACATTTTTCAATTTGTATATAGAATGTCATGTGTCTTGTTTCTGACAGTCAATATATGCTTGCTTTCCAAGTCATAAGTCATAATATCGATGTGCTTGACAAACAGAAAGATACCAAATTGTCATGTACCATTTTCCACTCATAGAGGACAAAGTAAATTCTTCTTTCGTAGGAACCAAAAATACAATTCCTTTAGTAGAATGTCATTTGTCTTGTTTCTGGCAGTCAATATGTGCGTCTGAGTTGTAATGGGGATGTGCATGAAAGAGAGAAAGATACCAAATTGTCATTTCGATTCATAAAAGGTCATTTGTCTTGTTTTGGTGCAGTCATTCTGTGCATCTAGCTGCTTTGGGGGGCATGCGTGACGGACAGAAAGAGGATACAGCCATGTCATCTGGGGCAGATGCGGGCCTTAATCACCGACACACGCAACGGCTGGGATGGCATATCAGTTATCCTTTACTACCTCTTGTCGGTTTGTGATGGGATTTCAGTTCTCCTTGACTGATCCTATTTCTGTTTCTGTTTCTAGAACTGTGGAAGTAGAATTTGGGAGAGAGTGGGATGGGGGAGGGGAATCACATTGTTATATGGAATATACAGATGTCATGAACTACTATTGAATTAAAATGTTTATATAGCTTCTTCTGTTTTATTCCATTCCATATTTGGAATGGAATTACAGTAATCCATGACTGATTATATGTTTGTCGCTAGAACTATTTTGTATGGAAGATAGTCAAGATGCATGTCATAAATTATTGAATTAAATGCAGTTCTCTTTAATTTGTTCTTGGATGGTAGATGGGAAGAGGAGAAGAAGAACTATTGGATAAAAACAATTGTAGTTTCTATTTTTACTCGTTTACTCCCTTGTATGATTGGATTTACACATCACTGTTGTCTGATCCTCTTTCTATAAATATCCATGATTTGATGGCAGCACATTTGCATGGAAGAAACATCAATAATAAATTGGATTCAAATGCAGCTTCTCTTGTAGACGAGTATAGTATTGATGATACAGAAATGATACAAAGCCCATAATAATAATGTTTTGATTCATATAGCACCTAATATGATTGATAATCATCTCTAAGGGCTTAACAATAATATTATTACCCCGGTCATCGAACACACTCACAATCAATCCGCACATGATGTGCACTTTCTGCTCCCTTGGGAGCAAGTCATTCTGGCAGCCATAGGGCGCAATATCCACGGTATACAAGTACAATTACATACATGTTCCACTAATAATATGTATGTTGGACAGTTGGAGGCTCACAATGTGGTTGATAACAGTTACATATTATTAGTGGAACGTGTATATTAACATTACTATTCAAGGATATAATATTGAAAGAAGAGTATACAGGGTGATATTTATTTCTGTATTTATTTATTCAGTCTTGTTTAAACAGGTCAAGCACTGTTGGTTTTAATTATAAAACATACAGATGACAGGAGGATATTTATGACCTAGAATCTAGTTTGGGGGATTAAAAACATGTTCTAGATAGAGTTTGGTTCCAGTAGATGTGATGGATAAAGAGATATCTTAGAGAGGAGTAGGGTATTGATTCAAGAATATGGAGGATCAAATTATATTTACGCCGCGGATGATATTTTTAGGGGAGGGTAGGGTGCTAGGTGTGGATGCCCACATCATTACTTGATGGCATGCATGTATGATATATCTGAGGGGGCAGGTAGAATGTTATCGGTAATAAAAAAGGATGATATACATGACAAGGACCTTGTCAGCTATCCTGATGTGTCTATCACGTGCCAGCTCAGCTTGCATAAGATATCGGGATACAGTTACAGTTACAAATTCCTCCATAGTTAATACACTGTCTAGCTCCTGTATCGAGATCTAAAGTTTCCTTTCCTTTTCTCTCAATGTCTTCATTTGTCTGACCTTTTCAATTTATTTCTTTCATCCTTTTCAACCCCTCTTTTTCTGTCTGTCTGTCTGTCTCTCTCTAGCATTTACTATTATGTTTATCCTTCTCTATCACATGCCATCTCCACATCTAGATACAGTTCCAACTTGCACAATCCTCCATAGCCTGGTTAATGCACTGTCTCCTGTACGGATCTACAGTTTACTTTTCTTTTCCTCCCTCAATGTATTCCTTCGTCTGACCTTTTCAATTTTGTCTTTCTTTCATTCTTTCTGTCTCATTCTCTTTAATTTGTAGAAATAAAAATGTTTAGAAAATATACTGAATTGCATTGAATTGAAGTTTGTCTATATATGTTTTTTCTATAAACCTGTCCCTCTATCTGTCTGTTTATCTCTCTCTCTCTCCCTTTCTATATGAAATTGTATCAGTCTCTATCAAACTATCTTCCCTTCCCTCTCTCCCTTTATACCTTTTGGATTTTCCATCAGTATATGAGCATTTCATTCCCCCCCCTCTTTGTATCTGTTTCTCCCCCCCCCCCCCCCTCTCTCTCATCTATTTGTCCAGACCAGAGCTCTCTCACAAACAAATCCTTGCACTTTCTCTTACACTGCATTCCTAAATGTTTCTCATTGTACACATTTCATCCTCTTTGCTATAAACCCCATGGAATTTCAAACATCCCTCTCACATATCATATGACATATTTTACATGATTATTTCTATTTTCCATTTGTCTTTTAATAAAAAGCATTACGAGATAAGTGTTGTTTCCCTTTCTTTTTATAAGAAAACACCCCTCTCAAGTCTCATTTTAATATTGCATTCTGTACCTCCTTGCCTTCAGGAACCTGGTGGGCTATGTACAAAGTCTATAGGATTTCAGAATCTTGTGGGGAACGGATTAAAAATGTTCTTTGTCTTAATCAAACCAAGTTGATAGAACAAAAAGCTATCTGTTCCTGCCTCATGAAGAATGTGTAAAAACAAATCAGCCTTCACCATGTACCCATCCATGCCTGGTCCATCTGTCTGCATAAAACATATTATAAATCCAGACTGGCTTTGCTGCTGATCATCCAGGCCAGCTGTTGGAAATCCAGCCTCTCATACTTTCAATACCAGTACTGTACCTTCAGTGCAGTCTGGCCTTTAATGCATTTGCCATTGATCTGTACTTGTTCAAGTCCATTTCATGCCTCCCACACTATACACTATATCATTGGTTGAGAAAGAGAAGGGCGCTAAGTCACTTTTTGTACTTCAGAGATAATCCTGTTTAAAGTTTGAGAGCCATGTAGAAAATAAATATAGCTCTTTTATATTTCATGAATATTTCACAAATTATGCATGATTGAATCTGAATATTTCACATTACTTATATGAGGCTCTGACCTACAAGATGGTATGCCTAGCTCAATTTAGCCCAAAATCGACTTACGCCCATCTCACGCTCACCCGACAGTTATATGCCCCCTCTTTATATTAAATGGCATTTCACCTGTATTACTCCTCCAAGGTGACCAGAGGTATGTGTGTGCATGAATCTACAGAATATGAACCAGACTTTAACAATTTAAACACCCACAATCTTTGAAATGCATTTTAATTAATACACAGTGTACATGGTTAAGGTACCATGAGGGTTAAGGTACCATGAGGGTTAAGGGTAGGCAGGGATTCTAAAAGTGCTTTATCACCGACACCTAATACTTGTACTTGTATAGATACATGCAGATATATTCAGGCTAGCCAGTGAATTAATGGATTATATCTATTTCTGTGACTTGCAGATCAGGAAGCTCTTAGATCTTCGCATAAATCTTCAAACGGTCCAAAATAAACTAGAAAATGCTATACATGGACAAGTTCTGTTAAATCACAATTTTGTGGACTATACAAAGCCTGGTGATAAAGAATCATATAAATTAAATTTGAATTATAAACAACTAAGATCAAATCTGCACTGTAAGATATTTTCAAGAGCGGATTATTTTGTTGGAAAGAAAATGTTAATGATAAATTTGTGTGGATCATGCAAAATTTAATATTACAATAAAACATAAATTCATTTTAAATAAAAAGAAAATATCTGCACTGTAATATCCCACCATGTTCTCTTCAAGGGCGCATTGTTTAAAAGAAAACAATATTTGCTGTCAAAATAATTAGTTTTGTGGACCATAACTAAGATTAATATAATTTTTCTCTTGCAAAAAAGAGCACTTAGGATTTGTACTCATTCTAATTACTTAGCTCATACAAATCCGTTATTTTATAGATTAAACATTTTAAAAGTGAGTGATTTGCACTTATATCAAACAGCAATTTGTATGTTTAAATACACACAAAATTCACTTCCTCTTTTTCATGACATATTTATTCCTAATTCTAGTGTGCACTCATACCCAACGCGTAATTGTACTGATTTTCATTTACACAATCCTAAAACTTTGTTACCGCATAAGTCCATAAGATATCATGGTCCGGACATTTGGAATGCACTCCCTAGACATATTAAACAATGTACATCTCTCTATTCATTTAAAGCTACACTAAAAAAAACACATTATTTCACAATATAATGTATAAAGATAAAAATAAAAACGTTCTTCGTAAAACTTTAGAAATTAAATTAAATTTTGGTCTGACGTTACATAGTAATAATGATGATCCAACATTTTGGCGCATGAGGACACTTGCACTTGCACACACACGCACCACTCGTATAATGTACAACGTATAATTATTAGCCTTATAAAGATGAGATTCATAAATATGCTAATTCTATAATTATTTATATTGAATCCAACTGTCTATATTCATATGTAATTGAAATATATATCATTTGAGTATCATGGCCCCCCTCTTTTTGTTACTTAGCCAATATTTCACAACTCATTATATTTTAGCTCGGTTGACCGTCTGCTCAAGCTTTTGCTTATAACGGCGACCTTCTGCTTTCTTTCTTTATACACGCAATGGCCCAACGTATAATTTACTCTTACTAATGTATTAGAAATTTTGTTCTATATTTGGTATATTGTTTGCGTACCTTATGTTTTATATTATTATCCATATTTGTTGTAACTGATTTGTTTGATTGCAGAAAATTAAGTCTTTGAAATAAAAAATAAATAACAAATATCAGCCCAAATAAAATCAGATCATATTATCAATTCAGTTTAACCCATTGCTAAGGGGGACCTCATGGGCTATGGAGACAGTCCATGAGGATTTCAGAATCTCAAAGTGGGCAGGTAAAAAAGGGAATGTTTTTATTGAATTGCACTGTAATGTCCCACCATGTTCTTTTCAAGGGTACATTGTTCTGCAGAAAGGTCAAGTTATTTGTTTTCAGTATAGCATACTATAAAGTAATTTGTGTGGATTATACAAGGCCAGATAATCTTGAACATTATATCAATTAATGTTAATGACAGAAGTTATATGCACTGTAATATCCCACCATGTTCTTTTCAAGGGTACATTGTTTTGTCAGAAAAGTCAAAGTATTTGTTTTCAGTATACATGTAGTATACTATAACATAATTTTTGTGGATTATACAAGGCCGGATAATCTTGAACATTATATCAATTAATCTTAATGAAAGAAGATATCTGCACTGTGATATTCCACCATGTTCCTCAAGGATGCCTTGTTTACTTGAAAAGGAAAATGGTTTGCAATCAGAATAATATTTTGTGGACCAGCCAAACCCTAATGATATATATTAATTTTGAAAAATGAATCTACATTGTAACATCCCACCAATTTCTTTTCAAGGCAAATAGGTTTTGTGAGAAATGAATAAAAAGTTTTGTTCTCAGTATGACTATTATCATGCAATGCATGATAATATATTAATATAAATGAAAGAAGATATCTGTGATATACATGTAACAACCCACCATGTTCTTTCCAAGGACACTTGTTTGTTCCATGTTGAAATACAGTTGATGTAATATGAACAGTTCTTGGGTTTTTCATTTCATTTCTGTTTATTAAAGAGAGGGAGAAAATGTGGGTTACTGGGTTTATCTTCAATAGATATGGACTCACTATGACAAAAGGCACTGTAACTAGATTTACTTTGTGAACAAGGTTGTACACAACATTGCTAATGGTATGGCAATACTTCAAGCTTCCAGTTTATATTGCCATACCTCTGTGTGTTTCTATTTCAACTTTATGACAGTTACTTTATGTATGAAATTGATTGTTGTGAGGCATGCAGGAATATAGTAAATAAATACAAATAAATAATGAATGAGCATTTTTCATATGGCAGCCAACCTCCACATAATGACAACCAAAATGTTTCCTCTGCAGAGACAAAGTGTTATGGAACCTGTCTGTAGAGGTCACCTGTCTTCAGCTGCTACTTTTCTTATTTCCCCTCTGTGTTCAATATACAAGGTTTGACTACATGCGATCCCTTATTTTCTTTTCTCTCTTACCTGATTTATTCAGTCCTCACATATAGTTTCCCTCCAAAGGTGACAATATGGTCTGTCTAGCTGATTTAACCTCCCTTACCCTAGATTCATTCTAAATAGATTGATGCCATACAGATTGTTCATGATATGATGTCCAACAATATACTGTAAAAACCCACCCCAAAAAATGCATTTTTATTACTCGTTTAATTCCTTTCTCCCTCCCTCGTTTATTCAGCCCCCAATTCTCAACAGAGAGAGAGAGAAAGCAAGCTGCTCTGTATAACACCTGACAAACCAGGAGTGTCAAAATGTAATTACAGACAAGGTGTCTTGGGCTACGGAAATAGCGCCAAAGTGCGAGGTATCACGAGGAATCCGCGGAGAGAGATTGCGTGAGCCCAGTTTTCTTTCACACATGTCAGATGTGAAGGTTAACACCCTCAGCACCAAGTACAGTCAAACCTGTGTATAGTGACCATCTAAGGGAAACAAGAATGAATAGTGACAACAGCAATCTAGATAGTGATGCTAGATCTCTTTAAAGGGGATAAACATTGAGAAGTAAATATCGAGGTATCGGCAGAGAGAGATTGCGTGAGCCCAGTTTTCTTTCACCCATGTCAGATGGGAAGGTTAACACCCTCAGCACCAAGTACAGTCAAACCTGTGTATAGGGACCATCTAAGGGAAACAAGAATAGTGGCCATTGTAGACAGGTGACATATTTTATAATATTGTTTTTCTCTCCAGGGGATCACTTTCAATGGCCACTATAGGTAGGTTGGCTGCTATAGACAGGTGGCCATTATGACAGGTTTGACTGTTATGGGTTTGAAAGGCTAACTTGGTATGGGCAATATAGGGCAATGGTATGACTAGACGATCTATCTCCCACGACGCACATGTATGTAGCAAGTTAGGCAGTGATGCTAGATCTCTTTAAAGGGGAGAAATATTGAGAAGTAAATAGCGAGGTATCGGCAGAGAGAGATTGCGTGAGCCCAGTTTTCTTTCACCCATGTCAGATGGGAAGGTTAACACCCTTAACACTAAGTTTATAGGGTATGTACAGATGGTATCTTTGAATTATTAGAGGGTTTACCTGGTAAGGTATTGATAGGGTTTGGATAGACTAGACGATGTCTATCTATCTCCCACATGGATGTACCAAGCTAGGCAGTGATGCTAGATCTAGGGGAGAAATATTAAGAAAATAGCGGGGAAAGTACCGAATATCAGTGGAGAGATTGCATGAGCCGATTTTTCTTTCACTCATGTGAGATGAGAAAGTTAACACCCTTAGTACCAAGTATATTGGTAAAGTTGTTATGATTCTATGTACAGACAGAAGCCATGGTGATGAGAGGGTTAATAACTAAGGGACTGATAGGGGTGGTCTGACTAGACGATGTCTATCTACCTCCCACATGAATGTAGCAAGCTAGATAGCGATGAAATACAGGTACAGGGGGGCTCATCGTGATGGGACCTCAAAAATCAACAAAAAGATTGGAGAGTCAATATAGGGCCTACATTTTTTATCCTAGCAGAATCTATTTCAGAGGCTAAAAAGATTGGAATAAATTCCCATGGAGTTCAGTGTAATACAACAAATTTGATTTCAAATTGTACATGTTTCATGTTAGAAAAGATCAACCCTCTTCTAACGGCTCTCACAGTATAACAAGACATAACATGGCTACTGTTCCGATGGAGCGCTTAGTAATGAAAAGGTTAACTGGGAGAAGTATTGCTGGGGATAGGTGACTCGAGTGAATGTAGACGACCTGTATCATATCCCACACAAGTTGAATAGCTAAAAATCAAATATGCCTTAACAGCTCCCATCCAGGCTTTTCAGTTTTCTTTCTCATACATGTACTTTAGATTTAGAGGCTAACCCTGCAAGTATCAAAACCAAGCCATGATTGAAGATATCACTTTAAGTTTCCTTGCATCGTTGAGTATCCGAGATAACGTTTATGTTTTTTTCCCATGAGAAAGAACCTAAATTGTGTACAATTTCCAACTATATGCCCCCATAATTAATAGCACTTTCCAAATATTTTGAACATTGATCACAACTTAACTTTATTTTCAAATTTTCTAATCAATGAACATTGTGTAAATACTAAGCAGTATTTTTTTCAGGCATCACACATATTAGTTGTATTAGTTACTGTTTAAGTTGAATTAGAAACACCAGTATTAAGCCCCATATAAATATTATGTATAGTGATCGGCTATTCACTCGGCTACTCTCTCACTCTCAGAAAGGAGAGAGTTAACGGAAAAAAAGCATTGAAAGGGGACAGGGGACTAGTGAATAGCCGATCACTATTAATATCTTACATATTTAAGACTTGAGGGTACACATGTGTGACGGTAGTCGCCCTATTCCGGCTCACCGACCGAGACGTCTGATCGTCTAGTATGATTCATGGTTACCAGCCAGGTAATTAAAGACACTCTGCACACTTTGTAATTAACACACACACACAAATGTGTTACTTTTAAAGGGAATTAGTAACTTTGTCATAATCCACAAAATTTACTTAGAACTAGACTAGCGGTCCTCACATACCTCATTGTGTTCATATGACCAGTAGAAGCTTTGAATAGGTTTCGGTTTGCCAAATTTCATTTTTCGCTATAAAGATATGTATGATTGAAGTTTTCAGATTGGAAATTCTCTTGTTTTACAAAATGAATATCACTTTGCAATATTGCTCATTACTCGATCACATGACACTCGTTTACAAAGAAATTTGCACATATCACTTAAAGTGGACATATCATGTCACAGAAATACCCATTTTACCAACCCTTTGTCACTTTTTGCACATGTCAACGAAGTTGTCTAGATCAGGGTAGGAAATATACGGGGGCTGAGGGCGATTTTGCCCCCTAATTTTCAAAATAGCCCCCTGAAATCAGTAGGTAGCCCCTAAAATTAGCATCTATAGTATAGGGTATTATGTGGAAAATGTCTGGATATCCATCAGATTGGAAAAGTAGCCCCCTAAATTAAAAAAATTAATTCCTGCATTGGTCTAGATCCCTTTAAATATGGGCATTGGAACGAGAGTTTACCTGGGGGTGGGGTGTGGCCCCTTGCCCATATGCCATACTTCCCCTGTCCATCTTCTCTTCCCCTGTATTTGATCTCAGCTGGGAAAAAATTAAAAATGTATGCTTGAGGGGCTACTTTGAAAGCTTGTGTGCATGACAATAGCAGTCTAAATTTGTTTGTCAATTGAACTCTTTGCAAATTTACCACTGGGGCTCTTTTGTGTTTGGGGGGCTCTTTTTGGCAATTCGGGGTGTAAATCGCCCTCTCCATGTGTATTCTAAATCGCCCTCTCCATGTGTATTTGTTTATTTTCACTGCATCTCAGCACCTCTCCTTGCTGCCTGATTGTTATGTCTTCCCATTTCTCCTGAGCTGAAACCCTGCCCCGTTAGCTAGATGGTTTATAAATACAACTCTCTCTTAAAATCCCAAATAAACCTCACTTTAAATGATGATGATCAATAAATCACGGCGAAATGTTGATATTGTCGACATTTCTCCATCCATTAACGAAGCCATTTTGCAAAACAGTCTGGGAACTAATTCTTCTCCAATCAACATGACAGTCTACTATAAGAGCACCATTACAGGATGTTGAATGAATACTTCTCATAAATTAAGCATGATGTGATACATGCTATATGTCAGGAGTGTTTATGTTTAAAAATACATAACTCTCTATTTTTACACACAATTTATGACATCATTTATTAGATTATATTTTGTTTGATAACAGCATTCAGGTAGGCAACACATTTTTTATTTTTTAGTGCTTTATATCATTTCCCATAATAATTATTATAAAAAAATAACAAAATTGTATTTTAAAAAAAGAGTTTATGATTGCATTGATCTGTGAATTATTAAATCTATTAATTCATGTTATCATTTATAACAAAGCAAAATTGACAAACAAATGGATATTTTCCTAATTATCCAGCCAAAAATTCAAAGGGCAATAATATAATATTTAACATGCAACCTTTGAGTTTCTGACATTCCCATACACTTTGTACACAGCCGACCCGGATCCCGTAGCCAAGGGGTTAACTGTAATACATAGCCACTTGCTCACACTGGTAAATCTTCCAAGTTTCTCCTTTCAGACAGGGATTGAATGGGAATATGTAGAGAAAAGCATTAGTGATAATTCATCAAGATCTTCAAGGAACTGCGCAGGTGATGTGCAACATTCTGAATTAGTTGGTTGAATATTTATAATGCATATTTAAAACAAAACCTTCAAATTCCCCACCATGACATATCTCAAATGATTCATATCGCGCAATGCCTCGCCTTACAAAGGATTAAAGGTGAGGTGTACATTAAAAACAAGAAGTTGACTATTGACTGATGACCTTTTAAGAATAGCACCTAAATGTAGGATAAACATTCATATTTCTTTTCCTCATACCCTATTTATTCTTATAATCAAAATCTTTCTCATCAGTCATGTATTGCAGTAAGCAGGTGTCTGTATAGAAACGCCATACTTAGGAAGGATTAGCAGGTCTGCAATACATTTGTAAAACACTCCTCCTTCTAAATGGTGGTTTAAGTGGTGTACTTGGCCTCCGAGACGAATAAATTGGAGTTAGAGGCAGATGAATCGGAGTTAGATCCCTCATGAATCTGTTCCGCTTCATGACACTGCATCATTGGCGGGGAGTTATGAGGAGGGATTTACAGAAAGAGCCGCCGCACCAATTTTTCATCTTCCGGTCCCCAATTAACCATCTCCTCCCTCCTGGCATCCATCCATCTCACCCACCCACCCACTCACCCCTGCTGCATCCCTTTCTTTTCACGGTCACGCTTTCATAATCAAGAAGGGGATTATCTCAGGCAAGAAGCAATTTCTACTAAAGGTCCCAAGGTTGGTGGGGGGTGGTTGGGTTTGACTGCAGACGTAATAACGAAGCTCACACAACCAACCGACCGTTTCCCCAATAGACAACCCATTTAACTTAGCGGATGAATGCATCTATAGTTAGCCTTACTCAAGACTCATCAAGGTGATGAAATAATAAATGCCTGTATTACAATGAATCTTGTTACACTGAAATGAAGCTCACGTTTTACCAATTCTGGGCCCCATTGCAGAAAGAGATACTTACAATTAATTTTAAGTCAGAAAATGTGTGAGTTTCAACCAATCAGATTTACCATTTTGGAACACATGATTTTACTTATATTGTAACTTACAATCAATTGTATCTCTTTCTGCTATGGCCCTGGTTCAATGTGGTGCACTATCAACCTAGATGGACTGAAACATACTAAGCTTGTCAATCAAGAAAATACTTCCAACTTTTAATATGTTTACACATCTGTAAACATAGCTCCCTCACAAATGGTCCTAACTAATACAGCATTTATCATGAACGATTCTAGTTTGTTGAAATACTGGATATTTTCCATCGAGATGGAATGGAGCATACTAAGCCTGTCAATCAACTAAACTAGCTTCAATAAATGTATACAACTGTAAACAAAGTCCCCTGGCATGTCTGTTCTGAACTAAATGGGAAAAGGAGAGGAAATTTAGAAGGGTTGAAAACAAAATGTCAATATCAAGAAAATGTGTTTCTTTCATTTCACACAAATTTAAAAGTATTTATAAACTGATATATGATACTTGAGTAATCTGGCAAGCATTTCAAACACATTTTGTTTAAATAATGATAGCTTTAATTCAGTTTAATGTGGGAATGTTATTTATCCTTTTTTAAATGAAGAAAATACTGCTGGAAGCTGCTTATCTTCTAAAATTGTTAATGTGATAGAATAAGATGATCTCTTTATACTCTGACTTACACTGAGCTAACCCTGAATTGTTTAATTCCATCCACGAACAAATTACAATCACTCCCTCCACAGTCATTCCTAAATCTGTACCCCACTTCATGCCAGATTCATTCAACCAAGCAATTAATCACAGTTCTCTTTTTAATTCACCCATATATGGGAATTAATCTTGTCTGTTACCTTGTGTGTGCAAGTAGGATGGTCAATGAAAGCAAATTAGCTGAGATTATTGGTTATACTGCATGCACTGGCATGCTAAAAACTTCACTTTAGCAATTAACCCCTCGCCTACAGGCACCTGGTGGACTATGTACAAACGCTACAGGGATTTCAGAATTTAGAAGGGAAAGGGCTAAATCTCCTATTGCGTATAGAAATTGAAAATTAGACTGAAGCTAGATATTCAAGGCTATCTGTGATTTCACATTTCCTTTCTTATTTTACTACACTCTAGGCTCTATGGATGCGCATTCTAGCATGTTTGATGCATATGTCTGTGAGCGTGCTTGCATATTTATTTGTGTTTGTGTGTGTGTGTGTGTGTCTGTAAGTTTGTCTAGCTGTGAGTCTGTGTGTCTAGGTCTGTACATATATCGGTATGTTTGCTTTTGCGTCAAAGACCTCAATCCAGATAACAAAATCTTCAAACAATGCCTAGTCACTCTAGTGTACACATCAATTACAACAAAGTGTGTTCATTGAAAGTGATAGATCCATGTAGTTCTTTTAACAACCTTGCTACAACAGTACAGTTGTACGTCGTTTTCAAACTAGAAATTAACTTTGTTTTCTTTGTGGCCCAATCAGGCGAGTCAATCTTCAAATCTTCTTTAAAATTGCAGTGGCCCAACAGCTGAATCTGGTGGCCCAGAACAAAGTAAAACATCTATTAGTGTGTCATACTTGTAAGCCCAGCAGGGAAAGTGAAAATTTGTTGTAACTGACATTTTGGTGGCCTAAAGACATTTTTTTGCACGGGCTAGCTGTCTAGTGCCAATTCCGAGCCTACACTCATGGCATTGTCTCAATATTACCCATCTAAAGAACTTACACTATACTGGTATCGCAGGTATGTAATAAACTCTCAATGACCTTCTCACTTTGTATGATGTAGAAGGGGTTCTGAAGAGTGGTGACGAGTATTACAAACAGCTCAGACGGACTGATAATGGATGAGCAATTTGTGATGCTAAGTGTTGGGGATGGATGGAAGCCAAGTCTTGAGATCTTATTTCGCACCATACCTGTTTAAGGAGATTATAATCTAATCCTGTCAAATGATTATGAAATTCTACCCACTACTTTTCTTTTTCTTTCCAGAACTGTTCAAGGAGATTATTTTCTAATCCTGCCAAATTAGCATCAAATTCGTACCACTACTTTTTTGTTTCCCCCTTTGTAAACATGGACCAAGCATACAATAGGGTTCTAAGATATAAACATACTAATGTAATCCTTTTCCTGGCATTCATTGTGACCATTTCTTTATACTTTGTATGCCTGATGATTGTTTTCTTGTATATTTCAGTTACTGAATATACTATGGCAGGACTATAAAGGGAACATGGGGCATGTGCCCCCTTATTTGCATTGGTGAATGTGTTACATGTTCTCCTATTTATCATCTTTTGTTTTTTGCCTGTTACTTAGCCCAAAGTGCACTCCCTTTTCCACATACATGTATAGCAAACCTCCACACTAACTTCTTTCTCTACTGGCCCATTCGGGAAAGTTAAGTTAAATTATAACTTTAACTTTTCACTTGCCGAAATTAACCTGCCCGCATCCTTCTGGATGACATTTTGCTCTTGTAGTTGACTATAATTCAGTTGCCCGATCAGGCAACCAAACTAGGCCATTCATGAAATTCTACTTGCCCGACATAAATTTGTACTTGCCCCGGGCAATAGGGCAAGTGCTAGTGTTGAGCCCTGTGTATAGACCCACCACTGATTATTAAAAGGTTGCAGAAGCCTTCACAGGCAAAACTAATTTACCAAAGACGCATTTATCTGCATTAAGTAATGATAGGGGGAGATTAGAGCTAATTGTATTCCAGGATAAGAATCTTGATTAAATCTAAATGCATCTATAGGATGGATGGATGCAGTGTGATGGCATTGGAGGAGCAATTGCACTCTTGTGGAGTTGTTTGTTGCCAATTTAGGGAGTGACCTCCTTATATATTGCCAATTGAAAACTATAAACAAGAGGTTGAGCTGCACTATGGAGGAATTTGTATTATTTATTGGTCTGAATATAGTGCACTGTGCATTTGACCCTCATTAAATGAGCAATGATTTCTTGATCTTGAAGTTATAATTTATGTTGATATAACAATTTACTGAAATTTAAAAAAATTCAATAAAAACTATATATAACGATGTCTGAATTTGAGGTGCAAATACTATCTATTAACCCATTCAGGGCTGACCGTGAATAGACGCAAGTCCTGGTCTATGGAGAATGCATGTTATAGTTATACCAAAGTACACATCTCTAATCAGGTTAATGTGCTAAATAGTGCAAAACAGAATAACATTCCTAATGACCCCATAATATATTGCTTTCTACTGGTACAAGGTGGAAACATGACACTAAAAAACAAACAATTAAACTACAATACTGGTACTTGATCCTGCTTTTAAAAGTAAAAAATTCAACATTTGAGCTAATTGTTGGAGCCTTCAGAGCTCTCAAGGACCAGATGCAAGGATAAAGTGATAAACGTTTGAAGGTTTCTAGAATAAAAACAGGAATAAAACCGTTATTATCATACATCCTTATTTAACAGAACTCGATTGCTTCTAGAAATATAATATCTGATCATGAATTTGTAAGCATGCTTACAACCAAGAAATTAATAATGTTAGTCACATGTTTAAAATACTTTAATATACATTACTATTCGTTTCTCTATCATTATGCCTAAAGCAACATAATGTTTCCAATTTTCAGACACAGTTCATACTTCATATTTGTATTTGACATGTTGGTCACGGATTAACAATGCACAAGATGGCTCCTAAATATACACAGCCCGCACTGCCAGAATACATTATCAAGCAATCAAAATGCAAATTGACCAAAATTGCCAAATTCTAGCGGTAGCAGTACGTACCATACAGTGGCATTTCCCTCTCTCGGCCGAGCTCTATATTCTCCTGCATGATGCACAATTAATCACCATCTGCTCATACGAGAATAATTTCCTGAGAACGAGCCGACTACAAATTCAAACCATTCGGCAGTTTATTAGATCTTAAAGAGGAGTTGAAGGGAAGGCAGTCACAGAATATACTATCGGTGCCATGGTGCTGAAAAAATATTGTTTTGTAAATACTTATTTTTTTCATTAATAAATAATGTGATTTTCATCAAGATGAAAGAAAAGTTGAGTTAATATTCTCAGCAAACACAATCTCATTAAAGAAGTTTTAACATTTGACTTCACACTTCTATTTAAAAACGTAACGGCCAAATGGGAAGGCTACTAAACAAATTTCTCCAGAAAAAGTATGAGGTTAAAGTATGAGAAGTGTGACAAGTTCATGAATTTTAATCAACAAAAAACTCACACTGCATAAAAATGGAAGTAAACTCACTAGATTGATCCGATGTTCAGGAAGGAAACAGGGCACTGGAACTGTGTTATCATCTAACTCTAAGCAAATTTGCAGAGACCCTTTCATGATTTTCGGAGGCTCTTTTTACATTTGGGGGACTAAATCACCCTGAGCCCCTGTGCATTTCTTTTCACTGGGTATTGGGCTTTGTTTGGGTCTGTGACTTTGGGTGAAAGGGGGGGGGGGGGGGGGCTCTATTTGGCATATGGGGGGGGGGGGGGGGGGGCACAATTGCCTCAAGCCCTGGTGTATTTCTTTTCACTGGGTATCCGTTTGGGCTTTGTAATTTGTTTGGGGTGAAAGGGGGGGGGGGGGGGCCTTTTTCTGCATTTAGGGGGCACAATTGCCCTGAGCCCTGGTGTATTTATTTTCACTTGGTATTGGTTTGGGCCTTCGTCTTTCAATGCAGAGGTTGTTGTGGCCTTAATGTGGGATCGATGGCAGACTTGGTATATCCTTCAGCAAGACACTTAATCCCCATCGCTGCTCTCTACTCAGGTGTAGTGGTAAATGAGTACCTGGCAGGAATTCATTCCTTGACATGTTGATGCACCGTATCATGGCAGCTCAGCTAAACCCAGTAGAACTTGGCCAAGAATGTACACTTGACTTGAACATGGAAGATGAGAAAAGTACTTTTTTAATGCATCTCAGTGCTAAAACTGGCTAAAAAGCAGAATTAATTAGCCAAATAAAAAGAAATATCAAAAAGTCATACAAAGTTAGGTTGCTAAGTTGTGCAAGTAAAAATTTTAATTCATGACATTTCAGTGGTGAAAAGCCAAATTTTAGTCACCCCGGGCCAGTGATAATCTGGAGCCCTGTGTACCTGAAAGAAACAACAACAAAAATTTGAGAAATTTTATTTCTGCAGCAACAGTACAAAGTGTCTGATAGCTAGCCCTCTGAACTTACAATACACCTCTTCCAGGAAGACATCTACTCTACAGGATGCCTATCGGTGCAAAAATACACTACAATCAATATCCAAAGCTACAGAACACAGATGGGGTTTCAGGTCCCCGGGTATTCCCTTTCACAAAATGAGGATCGTCCGTAACCCAAGAACGAGGCTCGATCACCTTGCCACCTAATCAGTATGGCACACATACATGTACAGTAGTTGGGCAGTATTCACCCAAAATGGAAAGAAAAAAGGTTTTGTCAATCTTAAATGATCCCTTTCTCACCTATACAACAGTACGGCACACATATAGTAGTTGGGCTGTATTCAGAAAATCGCATTTCACCCAAAATGGTAGGATAAAGGTTTTGTAAATCTTGAATGATATATACCCTTTCTCACCTATACAACAGTACGGCACACATACAGTAGTTGTGCGCTATTCCACATTTCACCAACATTGAAGGAAAAAAGTTGATAAAAGTCCTGTAAATCTTGTTATCCCCTTTTCACCAATATAAAAGTATGGCATACAAACAATCGTTGTTTGGTATTTCACATTTCACCCAAAATGGATGGGAAAAAAGGTCTGGCAAATCATGTCACTTGTTTGAAATGTCTTGATCTTTTTCTCACATATCAAAACAGTCAGGCACACAAGCATACAACAGTTTTGTTGTATCTGCATTTCCTTTTAAATCAAAGAAAAAAGGTGCAAGACTTAAAATCTTGTTATCCTTGTAAAATATCTTGATCCGTTTCTCACATACATGTATACACCAGAGGCAGTACGGCACAGATACAGAACTTGGGCAGCATTCTGCAATCTGCATCTCCTTCCACATCATCAAAGAAAATGATATTCTATAACCTTGTAAATCTTGTTATATCCGTATTATATTTCCTGATCATCACCTTCACCACCTAATCAGAATGGCACACAAAGCTGGACAGTATTCCATATGTTCTTCCAAATCTTGTTACTTGTGTAATCTCTTGATCACTTTTATCAGGTCTACGTATAACTGTATTCAGTAATTAAGGCACTCATATTACACTGCAAATTGGGAATACGAACTGTGCATCACAACTAAATGGAAAGCAAATAAATATCCATTCTCCAAGAGCAGTATTAAAATACCTCTAAATCCAAGTTAACCTCACCTAATCAGTGGCTCAATGGAAGATGTTTGTGCAAATACAACTGTGACTTGTCAAGAGTACGTGTCTACACTGCTGCCAAGCTTTAAAAGACCTTTATTAGAAAACTATTCACTAAAAACTGTGTTCTGTGTAGTTTCCAAGAATTCTACAGTTACATCATCACTGTCACTCTATTAATACCTTATTGTTCTATTCATAAATGTGATTCATTAAATATGACCCCAAAAGTATGGTTCATAAAGGCCTTTTCAATCCAGAGATCCATACTGTATTTCAGAGTATACAAGAGCTTTTCATAATGTATGACGATGTGACATTTCTTCAGGCATGCAATTCTATTATATCCCCTTTCACAATTTACTAAATTAACTTTGATTTAATTTTTTTTCAATTAGGAAATAATTTTGAAATTAAATCATTAAATACGAATATTCGTTTTTCATCAATGTCTTTTGTTTTCATGATGACAGGTATGTGAGAACAGCTAGAGTTCCAAGTAAGTTTTGAGGATTTTTTACGATATCCCTTTAAAAAGCCATCTTCTTTTTATCAATCGGTCATAATCTTATGAGCTGAAGTCAAACAATTAAACGTCAATTTCAACGGATTCCTCATGAAAGGGCTTCCTGTGTCTAGAATGATAACAGTGTTTTGTTTGTTTTTCCCACTGTGAGAGCATTGAAGGGGAAATCGCCACTGGTCTACATCATCCAGAAATGTTTTGTTTTTAAGAACTAGTCATAATACACAAACCACCAGGATCAAAAAGAATCAACATAATGTCACTCAATACTTAACACAAGAAAATACATCAAAACAGAAATATATTACATGGAACTGAATTGTTTATTTCCTATTTGAATCCAGGATGATTGTATTTCGCTTTGAAATGCAATCATCCTGGATTCAAAAAGGAAATAAACAGTTCAGCAAAAACAGTAAAACAAGTTATACTTTTAGCATTGGGTATGGGGATGTTTCAAGATACAGGATTTACATGCAGCATCAATATCTAACTATAGCTATTCTAAATTATTCAAATGAGGTAAGGGGATATAAATGCAGCATTACTATCTAATCTCTACCCTCAATTTTGTCTTTAGGCCTTCCATAGGCATTTCTAATTCCAGCAGGTGCGATCCAGTAGGATATCCCGAGCCATTTAGCTCTGTCCATCAGCTAAATGCCAAGTGTGGTTTACCAATTAAAAATCATCTGCAATAGCACACATAACCACATCAAAACTGTGACATACATTTGTACATTTCTGCATGATATTGTTGCAAGTTTGATGTGAAAACTGTTTCATGATTATTTAATTACATATTGGGTTAAAGTCAACAGGGTGTTTTTTTTTTCTTGCTTATATTGTTTCATCTAATCTTATAAAGGAGCAGAGAGAAGCTTTGTGATCTAAAAGAAAATGAAAATGAAAACTGCTCACGGCCCGAATATGAACATGGCAGACCTTTAGTAAACAACTCCATCGGTCTTAAAATGACTTGTAGCTTAGGTTTCCGGTGAAAGTCTTTAAATTGTCTTACCTCTGAATCTGAGACTGTGTAGACCCAATCGGCAGTCACTGCATCTCATGAACTCGATCCCGCAGTCTGAGAAAAACATGGTTCTCTGATCCCAATCACAAATCCTGATATTGAGGATGAGGACAAAACTGGGACATCACAAGCTCGACTATCCTCTGATCAAATCAAAGGTTGCAAGAATAGATGATCCAGATGATATTCTGGCAAGTTACTACGTGAGAATTCTACAATAATGGTACTAATGTTCTAGTGTTCGATAGTCTTGTAGTCTTGTAGTCACAAATCTGGACATCGAAGATCAAAACAAAACTAGAACATCAGATTTGCAAGCTCGAATATCGTACGAACTGTTTAAAAGTTGTGTTAATAGCTGACCCTGATTATTTTCTAGCACATCATTATATGTGAATCCAGTAATGTTGCTCTAGTGTTCAACTTTTACTTGAGATAACGTATAGTCTTGCAGATTCCTGATGATGGGGGACATTCGCCGGTGCCTTATTGGTCGGGGCGTCTCGAGTGGCGCGGATTAGCGCCTGGGAGATTACATCTTTCGTCGCTGCACGAGCACGGAGATCTGCAAGGATAAACAGGGAGGGAAGGAGTTAATTGCAATGGTGACAAGAAATGGCAAATGTTTAGCTCTGTCAGACACCATTCTGTTTATTGAGAGATCTATTTTCTCATAAGAAATGACAAATGTTTAGCCATTTCAGCCACCCTTCTGTTTATCAGGAGATCTACGTTCTCATAATACATCAATCCTGCATGCAATATTTGTCATCAAGTTTGTCTTCAGTTGTTTCTCTGATATCAATTTATATCCTTTCAACTTGTCAACATCTCAGCTGTTAATCTCAGGTGTTTTGGTGTTTTATCAAGAGGGACACAATTTTATTCAAATGGGACACAATTTAGTTTACGGTACCAGCTTGCATTTCTCTCAAGAACTTGTACTTGCTATAAACGAGTTTATATATTGCCTTTGTAATTCATAACTTCATGAGTAAATGCTGATCCTTACTTTTCAGACTCTCTTTCCTATATTCTTAAAATGATCTAATGATCTTCTTCATCGTTAATAATATCGCTAATTATATTCGTTTGTCTCGCAATGTATGGTCAACAAGGAATCTAAAGTTCACAACGTTTTGTGCGCCGCTGCAACACTTCGTCAGGTGATACAAATATGCTGTAAGCAAGGGTATCTTCTTCATCTTTGCCCATGAAAACAGTTTTTCTCTCATGATTTCTTCCCAAGAAACCCCCTTTTAAATCATCTTCTAACATTCCTTCCCTGAACATAAATGCACATCTAGTCTAAACATCCCTCCATAGTTAATTATACATATTTTCTTTTAAATCTCCCTCTCTCCCTCTTTCCCTTTCGCATTTTATTTAATATCATTAATTAATTTTCCTTCAAAAATATTAACTCTGTCACCATCTAGCTCCAAATAGGAAGGATCTGCAAAAGGGAGATGGCATTTGATTTTAAGTGAGGAAGAAGCACTAATTACATTATCATCAAGCGCTTGTACAAACATTCAACACAATTCCATGACACTATACTATCTCATTGGGTACATAGATGTAGACTACATGACTACAGATGAACATCATGAAAAACATTCTTGTGGGGGAAAAGAAGTGATTTTTTAATTAAATACACCCCTAGGAGCAAAAGTAAAACCCTGTGCAATAATGTTGTGCCTGTGAGTTTTTTTTATTTCAATCACATTGGGAATGTTGAATTTATATTAAAACTACGGAAAATGACATAATTTCTTAGTGATGATTGTTATAAAATGTTCAAATTTAGATGATAATCCTGAGTCATGAAGTAATAACCAGAGTGCAATTATCCAGAGCTTCTTTGTCATATTGACGTTGCACTTTTGTCAATTTATACAAATGTCTTCCATCTTCTTTATCATTAGGAGTTTCTTTACAAAAAGCCATATCTCCATCTTTGTCAATTCAAGACATTTGTGAATGAAGCTACTGGAAAAAAAACCTAATAAAAAATAAGAAGAATATGTCGTTTGCATTAAAATGTAGTGCGATATGCAATAAGCAAAGCAAAGTTTGAAAGGCATTAATTTGTATTGGACAGTGGCAGCCTCATTTTAAAATTTGAAATCCAGCGATTACTGCATTTTGAACCAACTCTTCATATTGACCTTGTTCTTTCATCCAGTTATGGAATATACTCTCTCCTTTTTAAACCCTTTCCCCTAACCCCTGGGCCAGATAAGCACTCCTATTCAACTGTGTACATATTTGCACTGCCATCCAGCATAGAGGGGACTTGTGCATGACTGTCAAGTTCAAGCCATACCACTCCAAGGAATGGCTGGGTGAAGGCTCGTCCACACCAAATATATCTGACTTTTAACCATCTTTACCCAATTCAAACATAAAGGAATAAGGATACATACAAAACAATTACTACATCAACATATATGTGTTATGAATAACATTTGGATTTGTAAAATTATCTTTTGAATTTGAACCAATACCCATTCACAGTTTTGGGTAAAGATGCGCCCCATACTCCCATCTAATACCAGAGGCACGCGGGGCTTGGTATTCCATTCATGCCGATGAGCTGAGGCACTGACCAAACTGTTTTTTCCAGGTGCTATTGAATTTCAACCCCCTTAATCCAGTCATCCACTAAATCTTGGGTACATTTGTGCAAGGTTATAGCAGCACTGGTTAAATACCACAATGGATTGAGAAAAATGGAACCAGAGTTTTGGGTAAAGATGCGCCCAATACTCCCATCTAATACCAGAGGCACGTGGGGCTTGGTATTCCATTCATGCCAATGGGGCACTGACCAAACTGTTTTCTCCACGTGCTATTGAATTTCACCCCCTTAATCCAGTCATCCACTAAATCTTGAGGACCCAGGGATGATGAGAGGGGATAAGTCCATAAGTACACTGGTCAACCAAAAGTATGCCAGGCACGAGCCAAAATTTAGAGGGAGAGAAGGAAAAAGGATAAGAGCTGGACATTATCGTGTTGATATTGAGAGGGGTAGAACCAGAGAAGAAAAAAAGAGCAAAGGAGCTTGATAAAAACAGTAAAACCTGTCTTGGTGGCCATCTGTCTATAGCAACCATCCTGCCTATAGCGGCCAACTTGTTTATAGCAGCCAACCTGCCTAGAGAGGCCACCAAAAGTGATCCCTTGCAGAGAAAAACAACGTTATAGAACATGTCTATAAAGGATACCTGCCTACAGTGGCCACTTCTTCTTGTTTCCCTTAGATGGTCACTATACACAGGTTTTACTGTACTAGTAAATGAGAGAACCAAAGAAACATATAGCGAGAGACAGAGGGAGATAGAAAGAGTTGGCTAGCAATCAGAGCAATCTTGTTTTGCTTTGGTCGACTGAACCCCAAGAAAGGGGGCATCATAGGGAGAATTAGAAAGCGGAACCTAGCTCGCATGCACCGTAAACTCGATTATTGAATTCCGCACAAATAAAATAAAGCTGATAAGGTGGCATCATTAAGTAGAGAGAATGGCAATCTAATTGTGGGTGCGGGGCTTAGCGCGGGTGCACAGCGGGGTCTCAGCATGAGAACTTCGGAATTAACTTAGCGGGGCAAGGGGGAGAATATGAAAATAAAGTCGGTGGCGTCTGTTCGCGCAATTAAACGCTGATCTGTCGGAGCGGCAACCAGCTTCTCTTCACGGAAAAGACAAAGTTCAGGGGCTTGAAAAAGCATTAAACTTGGGTGTTTGTGCAATAAACAAAGACAGTGTGATATGATAATCTCTTATTATAGAAATAACGTTATGTGCTCTGCATGATAATTCCAAAGTCTTAGATATTTGAGGTTTTAAAACCATCTCTAGTCTAAAAGATATCATTTTAATTATGAGATTTGGAAAGTACAGGAAACATACCAGATTGCATATAACTTTGTTGATACTAGTTAAAATGTAATTGATTTGCAAATTGCACAGGCTGGAGATCATTAGATATTGTACTTTCAAAATCAATCATTAGATAATGGTTCATGTAGGTATTCCTACAACTAAAAAGTTGTTAGCGTGATTAGGTTATCCCATTCATAAAATAGTTGGATAGGACAACCACTTTGGAAATTTCATTGCACAAAACTTACTAACCCACTTCGAAAATGATTTAAATCTAAAACTCAATATGAAAAGGTATGAGAATTTCACCAAATCACTGCATGCCCTGATGACATCATCTGGCAATATGATCACTGCGTGTTTTGATTCTGATTTTGTGATCATACACACTTTGACAAATATTTTGGCTCATTTTAATGCCATTAAAAACAAGTCTTATTCTCATTGTCTACCCCACTTCCTTGCATGGAGTGAGTGATGACAAGTGACATCCCGTTGGAACAGGGGGGATTAAAAATATTTTTACAAAATCATAATAAAACTTTCCTTGTCTCCCTGTAACCTAACTAAATTCCTCCCTTTAAAGATAAATAACAGTTTTGGGAAAGTTACAGAAAACATTTATAATTGATCAATATTGTTGAATAAGTATCTAAAAAGGGCTTGTATGGTAAAATCCGAACCTAACGATGCGTTAAATGCAGAAATATCGGAAGAAATCCAATACCCGCCCGTGAAATGTATAAATCCACCGCCCGTTCGCACCTGTCCGCGCCGCTAGCGCTGGACTGGAGTATCGACAAGCTGGGGACAAGCCCGTATAGCGAACGCACGTGGTCAATAATGCACGTAGCGTATGCGCGATTCTGAGTTGGCGATATCTATCCGCAGTGGAACGATTTGATAATTTACCAAATATATCAATTAGTAGGCGGTTTCCAGGCAAAATTTGTATCATCCCGTATTAGTAAAAACATATTCTTTCACATGATTGGTAATAACAGCTTCCATTTCATTTTTTGAGAGGGGGGCGTTTCCAAAACTGGCCTATACCTTTAACTCCCTCCATCTGCTTCTTCCAGAGCGTACGCCAGTTAAATTACACATCTTCATATATTTTCATTTGTTTGAGTTGCAAATCGATATCAGTTAATGTCTGTAGAGTCTAGTCTAGACAATTACTATAAACTATTATTTTCATTACAAATTATTTCTGCCAGATTTGAAAGCTCGCAGCTACATTGACTTACAGTACATTGATTACTCTTGCCTTTATAGCGGATATAAGCAGTTCTTACATTTATTTCTTATGATGAATTGTAAAATTCAATTTTTTATGGACACAAATACAAACGTAATTAACAGTTTGTAATAAAATAATTACAATAAAAGTGTCAGCATTCGTCAGGTATCACCTTTAGTACCTGATGAAAGGTAGCAGATGCGCCCAAAAAGTTAAATTTTGATTGTTTACTTTGCCAAAAATTTGATAATTATACACCTGTATTTCATCCGCAATAAATAAAATCCTCACTATGCACTTTCATAGTCTTGTCATACCCCTTTGAACATGTGTGCTAGATACATCCCAGTGCTGTATAGTACACTACCTATATCGCACATTCATTTAACCAACGGAAAGTGAAAAGGTCATTAATGAAATAGATTTAGAATGTGCTAATAGCATTCTGTCATTCAAGAGCCTGTGTAAGCAATTAATTCACATTCTGTTCTCCACTCAGCGCATCAATGACCATACATCAATGACATAACTCTAGACTTGCCACCTTTCCACACTGACCTTGTACAAGGTCAACTTGAACATTGAGTTATTACGATAGTTTCTTTTTTTATTCAAGTTGATAAAATGGTCCTTATTTCTTAACCCTAGTGATAGATCAGTTATGAATATATATATTCAATACATTGACATTATGAGAATGGTCAACTGAAAGATAATATTGTGCAGTAGCAATATAGTTATAGGGTACAATTTCATAAATAAAATGGTCTAGTTTGGTTGCCCAATCCAGCTCTGTTCAACTATGAGAGAATGTGTAATTCCTTACGTTTAAATCTCAATCTAGAAACAAGCTAGAAATTTGCCAAACAGATCGAGCTACATGTACCTTTCATAATTTATTTTTTGTTTCATACATTTTTGTTTTGGTCAAGTAAATGTTCTGTAAGTGAAAATGTATGATGATACTTTCCCAAATGGGCAATTAGAAAGAAGAAAATGCTGGTGTGGAGTATTGTCTAAAGATACCTTCACAGTCTGACCTTACCAGGGCAGCGGCCCCATTCACACGTTATCATTTCATCTCACACCACACATTGTTTTTGGTTCTATTCCTGGTCATCTCTCATTACGCAGCATCTTGAGCTGCTAATGATTACGCCATATGCTTCCCCAGACAGATAAAACAAACACTCCACTCCACTTTGTCTATCTCTGTCAATCCAAGGATTTGTCTTAAGCATAACTCTGAGGTCTGTGCCTCTTCCACACTAAAGCCCATCGCTCTCTCAATATCCGAAGCTCTTTGCTCTAACCAGAGCGGTCCTCCCACCTCTCTGCTCTAACCGTCCACAAAACAAATATGTTTACACTTCAGTAATATAATACAAAGTTGTTTGATAATGCACAATGTCCACACTTGAACTTTTAGTTTTACAAGTACATGCATGTAGATGGATTTTGAAGACAAAGATGATGATGATGATGACGCATCGACGAAGACGACGACGACGATGACAATGATGATGATATTTATTTTCCAGGCGTGAAATCGACTGCGAAGAGTGCAACAATCTACTTCCTTTTTAATTTGTTTTTGCTATGTTCATAATTTTCTATCTAACCCTAAGCTATGACTAAAAATAATTTTGTAATGAATGTAGAATCACATTTCTTATTTATTTTTGTTAAGGCATGACGGATATCCCATATTTGTTTCAATATCTTACAGACTCTTCTCATGAATAAATATAACGCCTGATTAACAGCACCCATTCCTCTTTACTCTCCACGAAAATAATTTGCATTCCCCGTTGTCGCTTTCATGTCAGCTCCGCGAAACCGACCACGAACATACCGCCGAAAACCATCAGAAGTAATCACTTACTGCTCGGCTACACAACCGCCCTGCGGCCTTCCAAAGCGACCCTCGTTATTAAGCAGGTAACACGACACCGAGAAACAAGTTCTGTGAGGTGCCGGGTTACAGAGATCCCCCCCTCTACCCCTCAAATAAAGTTAAGAATTAAAATTCCTCTGCTCCTTGCATGTACACCTTGTCTCTCTTCTTGTTTGAACTATAACAACTTCAGCAATCCTCTCAGAATGATGAACGTGAAGTGCTGGCTCACTTCAATACTAGATTATACAGTACTTTAAATTGTTTAATTGAATAGTTTCAGCTAGCATCTAGGGCTTATTGAAATCATAATACAAAATGTATTATGTAACATGGATTTCCATTGCTGTTAAATTTAAAGAAAATCATGATCCAAATTAGGCTAAAATCAATGCAAATTAAATCATGCAAACTCTCCAACTACTCGCATCTAAGCTATTGTCTAGAAGAATTTAATATTTTATTCAGGTTGCGAAGAAATGTGGGTTAGGATATCTTGGTCTTAAGATCTATATTAAAAGACAAAGAGATTTAGGGAAGACTAGATGTACATGTCTAGGCTGATCCATCAGTCTACATGTCTACACTCTGAAAAAGGTAAAGGAAAGGAATAAAGAAAGAGGAATGCTTAAATATACATGACTTGGCTCAGGGGAGAAATGTATCTATTTCTCAGCCCCGCATGATTGGATTATCAAATCGCTCCCTGCAATATGATCCAACCAATAACACTCTCTACGATTAGTATCAACTTTCACCCGATTTTCCTTGACCAAGTTTGGAGATTTGTGCAAAATGCATGAAGATCATATTTTTAGGGATGGGGCGGGAGTTTGCAAGAGGATATCATGATTGGCAGTATTTTTGTTTTCTTTTTTCGTGATTCAATTCAGTTTATATTATTCAAAGCATGTAAAGTATCCAAATTCTAGACCATGTTTCCTACTACTTTCTGTCGGTCTCCACTTCTCTTTAATTAAAATAACATAATAAATACTACACCAGGCTAGACACAGTCCTGATGTGTGATATGTTATGGGGAAAGAAGGAAAAGGGAAGAGGGAAATGGTGACATTATCAGATAAAAATAGGTGAGAGTAAAATATGGCACTATCAATTGACACACCTTTGCCCTAAATGTGTTATACTTATTACAGGATATCCCTTTCCTTTTACTAACAGTTTATGTTGTTAATTTTGTGTTTGGTCCCCCTTTAAAAAAATATGATTTTTCTTTCTTTCTTTGTTCTCAATGTTTAATGTCCTTTAAATTCTACATTTTCTTATTCAGTTACAAATGATATGGGGAGGAAAACATCTGCAAAAGTAGGAATTGGACAGGATCATATTATGGTACATTGCAAACACACTATCTTTTTTTTCATGACCATCACTTCTTTTTTTTTGCAAAACTCATCAAAATCAAAATTAGGTCTCCCATGAAAATGAAAAAAGTTGTAAAAATAGATATCCTGCCAGCATAATTTCGCCACAATATTGGAAACAAGGGCCTGGACTAGTCGACAAAGGGGTCTCGGCGGTCCTTAAAGTTTAAGAGCTGGAGTTGGAGGTGGGAAAGTGGAGCGGTGGTCGCACCTTGTATCCTCATCACCAGTCTGATATGATACACACAATTACAATACCACCAACCTCAACCCTTAAAGAAAGTGTGCTTCTTTTGCAGTTACACTGTATCTTCAAGTTCAGTAAAATATACATGAAGTTGGCAAAATTCTAAAGTTTGCAATTGATAAACAAATTAAAATTATGCAAGAAAAAAAACAATTGATTTGTATACTAATACATACATGTAACTCTAAGGCTGATTTCCTTTCTACTCTGTATCTATGTATCATGGATTATTTTAACAAATTTAAAAAAAAACACATCACTATGTTACATGTCACAAATATAGGGTGAATCACTCTGATTGCACCTACCCACAGTAAATGTAATAATTTGCTCTCTGTATAAAAATTATCAAGTACAAAAACAAAATACAATAAAGGGTCTGCAGTTGCTAGACACATTGAACAGTCACAACAGCCCTCTATTTTCTAGCTATAAAAATCAATATAATTCCATTAAAAGATGATTTCAAATTCTCATTTTCTCAGACTAGCTCTTAAATTATATTTCCTTTCATATATTATAATAATCTTGCAACTTTCGAATTTCGGCTTGCAAAAAGTGGACAGTATCTTTAAAATTGCTGTTCATCAAACAAAGCATTCCAGCTACAGATTGGGTCTGTCATCAAATGTGTGAAATTCAGTTTTTCCGGGATCATTTTCCTCTTTTCGTTCTCTCATATTTGAGGGAGGGCATTTGGTAAAAGTTTCCAGCCACCAAAGTCAAGTTGAAAAGCAGATGAATTGTTCAGGGTTTGGACATGTTGTTCCCATCTTGATGGTAGCGGAGGACAAGGGGGCTTTGTTGCTACGGTTTTTATCGAAACATGCAAAATGTCACGAGCCATTTCACTGAAATTCTATCAAATTCAGCAAAAATCAACCACCTTGAATTCTGATTTTCTAAATGAAATTAAATTTGAGTATTTGGGATATCATTTCTATGGGAAATGCAGTCGCAGCAGTATTTCCTTACAGAACAGCAGTAAAAAGAATTACCATCTAGCGCCAAACAACTTGATCTAACGCCAAAAACAGGCCGCTCAAGTTCAAAAGCAGTTATAGCACTGCCTTCATCAATTTTCTTAAATTTCTCTTCAATATTTTCAGTGGATACATGAGAAAAAAGCTTGACTTATAATACATAAATTGCCTGTTTTGCATTGATTGATTGATTGATTGATTGATTGATTGATTGATCAGTTAATAAGTTGATTGATTAAGCAATCAATTAATCAATGACATTCATCAATTTAATTACCTGCAAGAATCTTCAGGAATGAAGGAGGCAGATTATAACCAGAAGAAAAAGAAGAATTTATTTATAGATTAGTAAATCAATTTAGTCAATCAACTAAACGTTGGATGATCGGTCAATAGGTGAATGGGTTCAGAGCTATTAGAATAAATTCCTTCTTTATTATTGTATACATATAAAATGCTGAATGGCAAACAATTTAATTTTAAGAAAAAATGTTGAAATTTTTTTTAATTGTTTGCCTTAAAAATACAACAAATGATGTTGTATTGTGGATTCCTCATTCAAAGTCTACTGAGGCATGACTAACACACACATGCCAGTTTCAATTATGAACACATACCGCTTACACCGCATTCAAACACCTGAAAACACAATGGGGAGACAGGGTTTGAATAATTGAAAACCATGAAATCAATGGCTGGAGGGAAAAGTAACAATTTACATCAACAACGAAAGAAGAAGAAAAGACAGCTTCTGGAAATAAGAGAAAAGCTAACCCCCAACAGAGCCAGACAGGTGATACTGTTAATCACATGATCAACCGTGATCCAGTCGAGCTGAAGACGTTCTTCAAATCGGCCGCGCACCACCGCCGAAAGCCGGCTGCAGAATTACCACAAGACGAGCTCTCAATAGCCCATCAGCCCAATTTCAAGACCTCAATAAAAGTCTCAGATGTGCATTTCAATTCTCTCAGGAGTTAGTCTTTCTTCAGGGCACATCAATAGTTGATTTATATATTTATATATTTTTGTTCATCTGTACTTGCACTTTTTGTTTTGACAAGATGTTTTTATCACAACATGTTTTGCTTTAAAACAAGAGCATCATGTCAGTGAATAGAGTCAAGTATCATATTTAACAGGATAGTGAACAAATACATGTGTAGGAAAAAGCTCCTCTTAAAGTGTCCAATTAAATATGGAAACCCTTGATGCGAGGCTATGGGAATTAGGATGAAGAATAGGCAAAGAGCAGCGCAGTACAAAACATGATCAATCACCAGTTTGCCCTGAAACACAACATTCATGAACGAAAATAGTTATAACATAATGCACATCTAAACAGCATTTTCTCTTTTCTCTTTTTCCTCTTCACCCATCTACTTTCTCTGCGCATACTCTCCATCTTTCATCCCTGTGCCCCCCCCCCCCCCTCCCCATCTCTCTCTCTCTCTCTCTCCATTCCTTTTGGCCCATTTTGGTCTGTAATGATATCAATTCCTCCTTATTTTAAGAAAAAGGTAGCTGACAACTATGACACTCATGCATACACAATTATCACAAGTAAACTACAATGTCGAAAGAATTATTAAGTATAATAATGATTCCTTACCTAATGCCCCCCTCCCCCCCCCCCCCCCCCCCCCCCCACCCCTTCAAGCCAGGTCAAAATTTCTAGACTGATTGAAAAAGCAGTGATAGTTTTGTATTTGCCCAGCATGGGGTTAACTAAAAAGGGTCTATTATCCATTGATTAAGTAATAACCTTTTGATCGGTGTAAGAATATGATTTTTCCATAAGGAGATCAAACTTAATAAAGAGGGTCAATTTCATATGGATCAAACAAAATCTGAGGTGCTTTACAAAGAAACTATTACCTTGGTCAAGTCATACACACACAAAATCAACCTGGACCTGTAGTATATGTATGTGTTCAACTTCCCAGAGTGTATTCTGGCAATTGAACCCATAATGATATAGAGTTCAATGCATAACCAATTCTAGAGTGTTATTTTTATGCAGGCGAGCTTGATCAGTAGCCCCCCCCCCCCCCCCCCCCCCCATCCTCCCATTTTTATTCTTTCACATTGCCCAGTTTGAGCTAGGGTTACTGAGAATAAATGGGCCAAGGGGGTGTTAGCTGGGCCTATGGGGGTGTCAGGGGGGAAATGTAATCTATTTTTCGGGGCTCCTTTTCAAGTATGCCCACATGAAAATAACACTCTAAATTTGTGTTGCATTGAACTCTATGCAAACTTATGGGGGCTCTTTTTATTAATTTTGGGCGCTCTTTTTGGCATTTCGGGGGCCAATTTGCCCTGAGCCCTGTGTATTTTTCCACTGGGGGTGTCAGCTAGGGGAGTCAGCTAGGGTGCAAGGGTAGTACTTATAAACACACCTCTGCCCCTGGGTGGATGATGCATTAATTAAGTCTTAATCCATGGACTTCTCTTTATTTAAGTTAACCCTGGGCATATTATATTGGCCTGAATTCTCAAGAGTGGGTATACATACGATTTCACCCTGGATTGAGTTACATCATATGGCTTACTTTGTAGATGTGCCAAATGATGCCATATAATGTGATTTACCAAAATACTGAATTTGGGATTAAAAACCAATTACCTAGGGTTAAACGTAAGTTTTAACTCTCCAATGAGAACTTGGACCATTTTGTGTATAATGTTGTATTATAACCCATTGACCTTAGCATGTAATGGGAGTGAAAGGGTTAAGGACAGGACAGTGCTGGATCAAGGCAGAGTTGTGGTTTGAACAGTCACAGTTGAATAATTCCCCAGGGATGGGGCTCTTCAATAATTCCTTCTCATTTCTTACACAGCCAAGAGACTACCATGTGCAGATATTTGTGAGAAATATGTAAAATATTAAATGAGATGAGTTATTCCATAATAAAGACATTTCAAGAGTGGACAAAATGTAATCCTGGTCTAAGTTGCATCATATGACACCATTTAAATCAGCATCAAATGATGACATAACATGCGATTTAACCCAAATACTAATTTTGGTTTTAAAACGGTACTATGTATACAAATTTAACCAATAACCTAGGGTTAAACATAAACTTAACCCCACCCAAAGAGAATTTGGACTTGTTATAACCCAATTACCTTTATACGTATTGGGAGTGAAAGGACTAAAACAACAGGACAGTGCTAGATTAAGGCAGAGTTGTGGTTTGAACGAGTCACATTTGAATAATTCCCCAGGGTTCTCTTCAATTCTTCCTTCTCTCTTCTTACACAGCCAAGGGACTACCATGTGTGGAGATATTTGTGAGAAATATGTAAAATATTAAATAGGATTAGTTATTCCATAAATAAAGAAACCACAGAAGTACTGGGCAGGACTAATGACCTGCGGCCAGAGTGAGACCAGAGTGTGTTGTGCAGTGGTCGGTGGACAGTCATTTATCTGTGAAATCATGAATAGTCATAAACAGTCAGGATATTATTCTATAGGCTTTGACACTGGGGTATAACAGTGGCATAGCGACAGGGGGAGGGGGGTGGCATGTGCCCCCCCCCCCCCCCCCCCCAATAATTTGAAGAAAAAAACAATAGGAAACATAAGGGGACATTTTTAAACAAAGAAATACATAAGGTGTGCCCCTGCCCCCCCGCCCGCCCCCCCCCTGCCCCCTCCCGATCAGTCCGACCCCGCTACGCCACTGGGTACAGATGAAATAAGAAACCACATAGATCTAGCAAGAGGATAATGTTTGAACAAATATTTTGTTTTCTCTAACAAGGGACCTTATTTAACGTAACAAGTTTACTAAATAATATTTATAAAATTACACAAAGGATAAATAGAAAAATATGTGAAAACAAAGAAGAAATACAGCCTGTAAACTACAACTACATGCCAAAGAAGGAATTTTCTTGAGATAAATAAAATTTGCTGACACACTGACAGATCAATCATAGATGACCATTTCTAGTTTAACTTGCATAATTTTTTTGTCTTTTATCCTGTTCAGGACTTGTCCCAAAAAGGCTGCGGTTTATGGAGAATGCATGCTATATTTTGAAATAAAAAAATGTCTTGTATGGGTTGAAAACTTCAAAAAGAATCATTATTCCTTGTGATAACTGATAAGCCTGGTTAAGTTACCCATGAACATGAGCTGACAAACACGACAAAACCACCACACCGAAACCTCAGCCATCAAAAACCAACTGGACATCAATGGATGAATACAAATAGGGGAGAGAGGCCAGAGAAACTCAATGAATGATTAAGGTAGAAAAGGTGGGCAGCGCATTGAACATGAAAGAATTAATAAAGAGGGAAGAGAAAAAAATGTTAGTGAATGAATAAAGATAGAAAAGAAAAGCATGCCAACGAATTAAACAATGAATATCAGAAAGATGGAATTTGATATAAGTGAATGAATAAAGATATAAAAGGGGGTAACTGAACATGAAAGAATGTGTAAAGAAGAGAGGTACGATAAATGAATGGCAGTGAACGAATAAAGTTGGGAGACAAAGAGGTAATTGAGTGTCAGTCAATGAAAAAAGAAACCACTGAATTTGAAAGAAAGAACAAAGAAGGGAGATACATGAAACAAAAGTCAGTGAAAGAATACAGAAGGGAGAGAATATATTTAAATGTCAGAGAATGAAAACAGAAGGGAGAGAATATATTTAAATGTCAGAGAATGAAAACAGATAGGAGAATAAAAAATAAAAATGTGAGATCAAAGAGCAGTGAATGTCAGTGAATGGAGAAAGACGCAAGAGAAAATAAACTTCAGTAAAAAAAAAAATGAAGAAAAACTGAAGGAAAAAATATTAATAAATGAAAAACTAGTGGATAGTGGAGAAGAAAAGTAATGGAAAATTGATCGTCAGTGAAAGCAGGAAATAATAAGCAAGCAGTGCAGCCATACAGGAAATGTTCACACAGCGGTAAGCGCCTCTCATCCCGGCCAAGAGGGCTAAGAGCATCAGAGTCACAGGGAGGGTGCCAGAATTTATGAATCTTGATGAGCTTGGTACGACCTGACCCCCCACCCCCCCCCCCCCCCCCCCTCCTCATTCTCCTTCTCATTCACAAAATAAAATAAAGATGACCCACATCTACATGCACTTCATCTCTCTAAGTCAGCCTTCTAATGATAATAATAAGAAGACACTGCATATTGCGCTATATAAGCACCATTCATTATTACTATTATGTCAGCCTTCTTCTTATCAAAGCTTTGTTTCCATCCATTTCTTCATGTCCCATTATATATCCCTATAGAATGCTGCGGAGAATTTGTACTCTTGGAAAACCAAGCATATGAAAGTATCACATGGATACAAGTCTCAAAAGTTCTGCTTTCTGGAGATGCTTAGATTTTCTATATATACATGTATCACAGCCTCACATCTCAATATCAGTCCTTAATGGGTTAACTTACCCAAATTGTATGTCCCAGGTCTGGTACTTAATTAAATTCATTACCCAAAATTTAGATTTAATTAATTTACTTGAAATTTAGCAGATTAGCGATGTCAGAATCTGTTAAGTATACATCTAAATTTTGTTTTACTTGCAAAGTAAAAGTTTAACATACTGTTTGAAAACAGGGTAACTAAATTTCCATATTCTAGCAAATTTCTGGGTTAATTTATTTCTTAATCGATGCATTGAATTAAAAAGCGGTCCAATAATAGTAACAAAATATCCTTCTAAGGATTGCAGTTTCTTACCCAGAGCTACCAACATTGAAATTCAACAATCAGGAAGATTTAGGGAAATTCCATCCAAAATCAAGGAGATATCTATCAAATGCATGATACCACCTAATGACAATAACCTTTCAATAATCAGGGAGATTAGGTGATGGGATGAAATCCGATGCAGTAATCTTGGACTATTTTCAGGGAGTCTCCTGCAAAATCAGGGAAACTTGGCAGCTCTGCATATCGCATGCCTACAAAACACCTGCCATTCTGTGTGTCTGGATCACTGTGGGATTCACGCAGATTTGAGCAATCTTTGGTTTGCCTCATCAAACATACATTTCCCACATTATGCCAAAACATACATCAAAGAAAGAATGACAAGATTCTCTTTTGTGGTGGGCTTAATAATTATTTATTCCTTGAAATAGATTCAGCTGAATTGTTGTTGTTGCTGATGTTTATTGTTTATTGGCAGTTCATTCACTTTGAATAGTTTTGCCAATAACTAAATATAATTAAAATTTCTTCCTATTTATTTTCTTTAATTCTTTTTCTTTTTTTTCTTTCTTTTTTTGTTTGATGCATGAATGATGCTTTCATATATTTGTTGACATTTTGGCTTCATTGTAAGGATATTAAGCAATCAGATTCTCCACAGTGGCACATGCAGGACTGAAATTATTTGTATAAACGGACATAGTGCAAAATGAACGAGAACGAAAACGTGACGGACGGACGGACGTACGTACGGATGGATGGACGGACAACCCGAAAACATAATGCCTCCGGCCACTTCGTTGACGGAGGCATAAAAATGCTAATATTACCTGCAGTTTCGAGCTAGGCGGCAGATGCATTTGTACAGATTGTCCCTAACAGTATAAGACCCATCCTGGATGTGGAAGAGTGCGCCCCGTTCTCGTTATTGTATGAACCAGTTGCCAGATAAGAATCAAATTTGTTGCTATCTGTAAATGTTCTTCTTTAAAGGGATAGTTGAGTTCTGGTAAGGAGAGTACAGTTTTGGTGAAACTGAATTTTAGTAACCAAAACCTGCATCATTACATTACAAACTAATAGTTATAACTAGAAAGGAACACAAAATTACAAATGACGTAGTAAAGATCATGTTATCATTCAAAAAGAGCCGTTAAAAAGTAAGAGGGCGCTCTATAAACACTCATCGGTTTCAACCATTTTGAATAAAATATTGTGCATGTGATGTTTTGTTGAAATGGTGATTAGATAGAGGAATAACCAACAACTATTTAAATACCTATTTTGTAACTTTTTGAAAAGAGGAAGCATTTTTTTGAATTTTTAACGGCTGGTTCAAAATTCTCTAATAAACCTGGGGCCCCAGCTTCATTACAAATTGTTATATTTATGGATATTTCAGCCGTCTCTGAACCGACTAATTTTGATCAAACAAAGATGATTTTATTATTTAAATATTATGCTCTTTCAAATTAGATAGAGAGAAAAGTAAGCAAAAAGAGAGAACTTTATTTACAAGTAGGTCAGTAAAGTGGTGTTAGAACTGTCCAAGCTGGACAGCAAGTATCGACCCATGTAATCCACCACTCACTGGTTTACTCGGGATTCTCTTTTCAGCTAGTTATTTTCTTCCAAGAGCTAAATCTTGGCACACTACCCCGAGATCAAATGAACCTTCTCCGTCCAGGTGCAAGCTAAATCTACCGTCCTATTCACTCAATCAAAGTAAGACAAATTAATTAAAGACCCCAGCAGTTATTGCGGGGGATGAGGGACAGAATGGGGGGACAACGGGGAGCATGTAAATGGATTTTGACTGGCCATGCAATTGTAGACATTAGTGGAAACATGTTTGATTAAAGACGTCACGCAACACAACAAATTACATTCTGATGGGATTAAGTAACAGTTCAGAATCAATATTTAAAAGCTTTGGAACGAATAAAACACACATACTGATTACTCACGGACATACCAACACAAACACAGCCACACACATACAAGCACAAACAAACATTCAAGCACACACACACACACACACACACACACACATACACCCACACACACACATACACCCACCCATGCACACACACAGACAAACATACACACATCCACACACACATCCACACACACACATGCACATACGCACACACACACACTCACACACACACAGACTGTTTAGAGTAATGGTTCAATATTAAAAGACTTCTATGAACACAAAAAACACAAACATACTCACGCACCTGCACACACGCATAGAAACAGACGCACAGACACACGCACACAAATGATGGGGAGCAGATGTAATTTGGGGACCGTTATATTGACTTCTGGATTTAATGAAAACAGCAGCCTCGTGTAATGACTGCTAATTCTTGTAGAGGCATTGATCATGCCTCCGGGATTGGCCGGGATGACGATGACGACTCAGATTGAAAAAAGACGAAGGACAGGAAATCTTAGAAAAGGGGGGAAGGGAAAAACGGGATGAGAGCAAAGATGAGATTATCATTAACACTCTAATTACCAAACACACAAACAGATGAGATGAAATCAATGGCATGTAGAGTTGCTTGTACCCACAGGCCTAAGGAGTGCTTGGATGTGGGACACTTAACTTATTGAAGAAAAGGAAATCTTGGAAAAGATGGGGAGGGGGGCTACGAGATGGAGCAAAGATGAGATTATCATTAACACTTCAATTACCATACTCCAAAACAGACTAGAAGACATCAATGGGGTATAAGGGTTCTTGTACCCACAGGCTTAATGAGTGTATGGATGTGGGACATTTATCTTATTGAAGAAAAGGAAATCTTAGAAGGGGGAAGGGAATAAGGGGATGATGGCAAAGATGAGATTATCATTAACACTTTAATTACCAAACACACAAACAGATGAGATGAAATCAATTGGACAGGGGTCCTTGTACCTACAGGGCTATGACAAATGACGGCGTAAAGGCAGAAGTTAAATAGATGTGGAACACTTATTGAAAATCTTATTGCAAAAAGGGAAATCTTAGAAAAAAGGGGGAATAACAGGATGATGGCAAAGATGAGATTATCATTAACACTCTAATTATACACCCAAACATACACAAACAAATCAATGGGCTAAAGGTATATAGGTCCTTGTACATACAGACCTCATGACAGTGAAAAGCCAGAAGTTGTTTGGGTATGGGACACTAATATCTTGTTAGAAAAGGGAAATGTTGGAAAATAGGGGGGGTACTTAACCAATTGATGGCAAAGATGAGATTATCATTAACTCACTAATTAATTACCATACAGGAGAAATCAATGGGATTGTATGGGGTCCTTGCAGTACGCACAGGCATATGACAATACATGGGAACGGAACTAAAAAGTTCTGTGGATGTGGGGCACGACATCTTATTGAAGAAAAGGACATCTTGGAAGGGGTGAGGGATAACCCGAAGAAAGCAGACATGAGATTATCATAAACTCACTAATTACCATACCCGCAGATAGATGTATGGGGATAAATCAATGGGATTTGGGGGTCCTTGTACCCACAGGGCTTAACGATGAGGAACAGGCACACGATGCATGGATGTACCTAGGGCAATAAACGTATTGAAGAAAACAGTAAAAATGAATCACTTGACATTTGTTTTTATAATGTCTGTTCAAAGGACTTTTTTCAGGAGAAATCAAATTAAATTTGGGGGGTTCTTGTACCCTCAGGGCTATCCTGGCTATGGGGAATGTCTGAGAAGTAGTCTGGAGGGCAGATGTAACACAAATGTGGGGCAAATGTCATGATGTAATTAAAGGAAATTAGCAAATATGAATCACTGACACTGACATGTTTTTTTAATTCGACCAAAGAAAAATGGAAATGAGCAAATGATGTTGGGCTTTGGCTATGAAATAAACCCAAGACCTCTGGATTGCTAGACTGGTGCTCCAACCACTGATTTTAAAAGCTTATAATCCGGCGGTCTCAAGTTCGATTCCCAAAGGACAATTTTCTTTATTCATTGTGTGATACTAGACTTTGCAGAAGAGCAGAAAATCACTGATGGGGCACTCAACATCCAAAATTAAAAATAATTTATTAAATTATAAAATTTATCAAATTTGTATTAATTACAAATTGTAAAAAGATTCTGCAATTGAATTTAATGTCTAAGATAATACAGTCCATTCTTATATATTAACCGACATGTTGGTGATGCATTTTGAGTAAGAGCTCCCATAAATTCTAAACATGGAATAAGAGGCCTCATTTCAGAGTTACGTGTACAGTAGTTTGTAATGTAAAGTCCTTGAGAACAAATGAGACAAAAATTCTAAATAAGCGACTTCAAGATAAAAAGGGAGATGAGGCAAAGAACAAGGCTACACACATGTAATTGCTCATTTCTTTGAAGAAATTCTTCTGCACGGCTGACAATTTTGGTAGAAGGCCTACTTCCTTCGGCTAATATTAGCTTAATTAGACGTCGACCATCTTGGTGATCCAAATGCACAGTGCAATGTCAATGTTCATCACGGCCAACTCAAGGACTGTCACTGTTCATGTTTACTTGCAGGTTGAGGGCTGCATTTTTAGGAGTTGCAGCAGTGGGAAAAATACAACAGGGCTAATTGCGATTTAGCCGCCTAAATGCCAAAAAGAGAGCACTGGAAATCACTGAAGAGCCCCGGTGAATTTTGATCTATAGAGATCTAAACCATTTTCAGTGTGCTAATTGAATGCAGGCTAGCTTGAAAGATGCAATTTTAGGTTGAACTGTTTAAGGACAAGATAATCGGGGAAGTGAAGTGAATTTCTTATAAAATGCTACAATCATTGGTATGTTCATTTGTATTTGTTTTTTCATAAGTTCAGTTCAAATGCAAATGTTCTCTGATAAGTAAAAGGGTCTACTAATAATACCATGACCTGCTTGGTTGTCTCTTAACAGTAAACAGAAAACTGCAACCACTCTTCTTTCTTTTTCCATCTTCGACAACAAATTTGGTATTATTGTTCACCATAAAGAAAAGAATACCTTTTTAGATCAACGTTCTGTTTCCATATCAAGTATTTCTGTGCCAGCCAAGAATATGCTGTGAATGTATTCATTTCACTGCGACCAAAAATGGGGTGATCATCTTTATTTCAAAAAAAGGTTTGCAGTACTATCACTTTTCCCATGATCCCTTGCACTAGCTTGTAAGATACATATCACCATCACCCTGGTGCCAAGAGTACTGGACAAAAAGTGTCAATGGGTATTATGGAACCGGAGAAGAGGCTTCCTCTTCATGTCTCAACTTACATCTCAATTTTAAGCTGCAAATTTAACCTTTCACATGCTCATGGAGTTGAATAAAATGAAAATGATATGGAATCGGAAAGCAATGTAAATTGTAGACTATGTAAATCTGTGTTAAAGGGGACCACCGGGCATTATAAATCCAATGCTTAGTTGTTTTGGAACTATAATTGAATACCAATCATACTCTCATGGGGTCTGATATGTTTCTGTAATTTGAGAACAATGCAATTAACTACTACGACCTACGGAACCACAGCTATTTAGTGGTTCGTGCGCGCGACTTTTGTTTGCACGACCGCTCAATCAATACGCGTACGTTATATGGTAGTATGTGCGATTTATCGCATAGCCCATGCGATAGTTAGTATCGTTTCGGGCATGCATGCAATACGCCCGAGCGAGCGCTCGCACTATGATGTATAGCCACTGCACATTGAAGTCGTTACTTCAATGCCACCGCACCATTCATAATGGTTATTCTGAATGCATGCAATGTATAGCACAGTGATTGTATAGCGCTACATGTACATACGCGATAGATGTTGTTTCTGAACGGCAAGTTGATATTTTATTCGCTGCACACAAGAGATTTTTGAGATTTTCTCTGCTTGCTGCGATATATCGCAGTTGCGGTCGATAAGAGGATCGTTAGGTAATATCGTTATCGGAACTGCGCTGACAAAATGATTGACAGGTTATATTAATCACATATACCATGCACTGAGAGCCTCTAGTTGAAATTATGGATTCCGAGGTGACAGGAAAAGCACTATGTTCTGAGGGTCGTAGACCCGAAGAACATAGTGCTTTTTCTGTCACCGAGGAATCCATAATTTCACTAGTGGCTCGAAATAGTGCATGATATATTTGTTTTATATCCTTCGCATAATCATAATCATCGCAAAAATAAATGATTTCAATTAAATTAAAGAAAAATATAAAGAAAACCAAAACATTGATCATGGAACCATCACTGCACTGACTATGTTCTGTTTGTGACACTGACCCCCTTTGCGCAATAGACCTAGCGCAGAGCGCGTATTGCGCTATCTTTCCATTCATGGTTACGCGCATTAACAACTAATGCGCACCCAAATGCAATACGCGCGCATCAAAGTGAATAATTAACCTGCTTTAAATACTACACACATGTAATTGTATGGAGAAAATAGTTATTCGTACATTACACATACAGCTAGTGCAGTGCACACCGCGGCCGATTGTTAAATGACGAATTAGTGTTACGACCACAGAAGGACAACGATGCACTATGTGCACCATTGTCGTAATTTTAAAATTCGAATACCGCTACGTTATACATGAAATGCATCTCTAGAATATTCTTTTGAACTTATTGATATTCACGGGTGAAAATATGCTGTATTTCTTTTTAAATAACTCTTTGAGAAACCTCGTTGAGCATCTTTCGCAAGCTAAAACAATACCTCTGCTCGCAGGGAAGATTTATAACACGCATCTCTATGGGCTTATATGATCACCCGGCGTCTATGACGTCATTCATGGAATAGCATTTATTATTCCATGAATGACGTAACGCATAGCACATTTTTCTCCATGGGCATAACTATGTTTGGTCACATGACGCTATGTAGACCAATCACTGAACAGGATTTCATTCATGTAGGATATAATGAAAATTATTCCCTAGCGATGTAGAAATACTTTCAGGATCACAGACTTGTTTTGTATGTTCATTTGGGATATGTCTTTGATGTAAGAGAGCTAAATCTTTGTCTGGTGGTACCCTTTAAGCACAGTCTTAGAACATATATTGATGAGTTTCTGAATTACAAAATGAGGTCAGAGCAGTCACTGAGTGATATGTTATGTATGATCTTCAACCTGTGTTTATTTAGAACATAGAGGGCCAAATCTAAAATAAAATGCAGACCAAACTTATATTTCAGATGTAACAAAATACACTGTAATGGAAATAAATTTGCATTATACATGTACAAGGGAATCCCATATGCAATGTGATCTTATATAAATTATAAGAAAACACAAAAGAGCTTTTATATAATTTCATTCTATCACAAATGTACAGTGGTTGAAAAAAAACCAAGATGTATTCCCTTATTCCTAGCCTCAACCACAAACCAGAAGTCATTATTAATTTGACCATTCTCTCCTCTAACCCACAGAATGGCTAAATTCTTTATGTCAACCCAACGCCTACCCGGAGGCACCAAGGTCTAGAATGCCATCCTACAACTCTCTGAGATCAAGATTCATAAACTGCCTTCGACTTTGAGGAATAATGTCAATATTGGATTGAACACTTGATAGAAAAGGAAGAGGGGCATTGGCATAGCATGGTTTACTTAACAGAGGGGCAAGCTAAGGTTGGAGGGGCACAACCCACTTGTTTTCATCCTTTTGTCTGCCCTATTTGTTTCAATTTTTCGCAAAGATTTTTACAAAAGTCTGCCTTTCATTTTGAAGAAAAATTTCCATATTGGTTGAACAACGGAAAGGGGAATAGCTAAAGATGAACAGATGCAAAGTGCGGGTTTGTTAAAGGGAGATTCTACGTTCGGAGGGGGAAAAACCCGAGTATTCTTTTACTTTTTTGCCCCACAGCATGGCTAAATTGTTTATGCCAACCCAATGCCTACCCAGAGGCACCAAGGTCTCTATCTCTCTGAGATCAACATTCATAAACTGTCTTTGACTTTGAAGAATAATGTAATTATTGGTTTGAATACTACAGTAGATAAAATGCCTTAGAAAGAGAGACAGAAGCTTGGGCATGCTACTTTTCATGTCATGTATCCAATCATACTTTTACATGAGATTACAAACCAAGTATTTCTTGTCTTTTTCCTCCTTTGTTTCAATATATTGAAAAAATTGTATGAACTAGTTTTTGACTTTGAAGAATACACTCAATATTTGTTAAAAACACTGAATAAGGGAAGGAAGAGGGGCAGTAGTGTAGCATAGGTTTACTAATTGGAGGTGGGCGCTACTTTTAGAAGGGCACACAACCAAGCATTTTTATCTTCGTCCCCTTTTGTTTCAATTTATTGGAAGGATTTATAACCTAGTCAACTTTGACAAAGAATGTCCATATTGGTTTGAAGACTGGAAGGGAGAAGGACGAGAGGTGTAGCAAAGGTTTACTACTTGGGGGCATTCTACTTTTAGAAGGGTACAAACCAATAATTTTTTATCTTTCCCCTTTTGTTTCAATTGGAAAAGATTTATAGTACTAAGAATACTGTCAATATTGGTTTAAACACTGGAATGGGGAAGGAAAAGATAAGAGGTGAAGCAAAGGTTCACTTATTGGAGGGGCATTCTACTTTTAGAGGGGCAACACAATAGTCACGCTTATCTTTTACCATGTTTTTTCAGTTCAATGGAAATATAAAGTAAATGTTGACTTTGAAAATGTACAATATTGGTTTAAATAATGGAGGGTAAATCAAAAGGGGCAGTTACATACTATTATAGGTTTGCTAATGTGAAGGGGCATGTACCCCCTTCATATAATAAAGGAAGGGTATGCACCATGTACTTCTGTAATTCCTCCCCCCCTTTCCCTTCAATTTATTGGGGCATTTACCCCCCCCCCCCCCCCCACACCCGAATAGTTATAGATGCAACTGAATAGTAAATGGGGAATATTAAAAAGAGGAAGGTGCGTTTGAAGCATTGTGGTTTTTTGGATTCCGTCAAAGGACCCACTCATCCTTCACCCATAACCAATGTTCGTGTCTCTTGTTAACTTAACTTAAGGATGTTGGTCACGTCCAGTCATAGCAGCTCCCCTAATAAAATGCCATGGTTATAGCATCCTCATATCCATTAGCAAATATTCGTCTTCTTTCAGCAGACAAAAATACACAATTTATATTTTCGGGAACTACTTTTCAATTTCGTCTGCCATAAAGTTACACTCTGATTTTTACATTTTTAAAAAACAATGTATAGTACTTATTTGAGAAATGACGGGTCTCTTTCTGGCATTTGGGGGCAAAGTTAATTGTTGGGAGCAATAGTGCTTCTTTTTTTTAATAGCTTTTTACTCTAGAGCATGAGCGTGTGTCTTACATAAATAGTAAAAAAAGAAATGATGATATAATATAATGAAGGTTTGTTTGTGGGTGTGTGTGTTTGTGTGTGCATGGTTAGGGTTGTGTAAATTATAATAAGTGTATGTTGTTTTCCCCTCCACCCATAACAATTTAGTGTCCCATTAAATTCAACCTCCCTCTGATACTTTGCAGTTTGTCAAATTATTTGTTTTATATCAATACTATAAAGCAACTTTTATTATCATCTTTATCAATAACACATTTTGTTTATGTTGTTTTAATATGTAATATTTGTAAATATAAATATGACAAAGACAAATAAATAGAAATCTCTTTCAGACAGTCTTTGAGGAAAGTCACTCAAAGTTCAGAATCAAAGCCAATACTTATAGGAAAACAGCTGTCAAATATCTGACATCCACACAAACCATACAAACCATATATCTGTAACAAAGATAGTTAAGGAGCTATTATGTCATAAAGATAACTGTCATAACCATAATGACAATGTCAATAACCTATACAAGTACATCAATTTGTAAATAAAGAACTGATCACAAGTAGAAGACGCATCTGCAATAGTGCATGTGATCCAAGCAAATAATCACAGTCCATCCGCAAAAATACAATTATAAAAGCGATCGCGGCCGTCTTATTCGGAAGTTAATAGGCCTACTGATGAGAGAATCGTGGCTAATCACGGTTGTGGTAGTCAATTGTAAAGAACTGGAGGAGCTAGGGGTACCTCAAGGGAGTGGTTAAATTATGAAATTTGCATCCAGAAATCGGCACTCAATAAATGAATCAGCACCACGCACACGCACTTCTACATTTGTAAGCACGTGTCGAAGCAATCAAGGAAATCAAGATGAAAAGAAACGGGGAGGGGGGTAAGGGGGGTAAGGGGGGTAGGGGGGTGGGAGAGAGAGCGTGTTGGAGCAATCAAGGAAATCAAGATGAAAAGAAACGGGGAGGGGGGTAAGGGGGGTAAGGGGGGTAGGGGGGTGCGAGAGAGAGCGTGTTGGAGCAATCAAGGAAATAAACATGAAAAGAAACGGGGAGGGGGGTAAGGGGGGTAAGGGGGGTAGGGGGGTGGGAGAGAGAGCGTGTTGGAGCAATCAAGGAAATAAACATGAAAAGAAACGGGGAGGGGGGTAAGGGGGGTAAGGGGGGTAGGGGGGTGCGAGAGAGAGCGTGTTGGAGCAATCAAGGAAATAAACATGAAAAGAAACGGGGAGGGGGGTAAGGGGGGTAAGGGGGGTAGGGGGTGGGAGAGAGAGCGTGTTGGAGCAATCAAGGAAATAAACATGAAAAGAAACGGGGAGGGGGGTAAGGGGGTGGGAGAGAGAGCGGTGTCATCTAAGGAAAGGGGGTCGTATTTAATGAGAACCCTGGACTGGCTTTATTTATTCTCCCACCTCTGTTTATGTCAGTGTGACAGTGTCAAAGGCAGAGAATAAATCACCTTGTCCCCTTTAATTGGAAATGAATAGACTGTATTTCATGGCAGTGTTATAATTAGTGTCTTGGGAGCTTCCTGATACACAGAACTGGGAGACCATTCCATAGGCAAAGCAATCAAAAATATCTTCTTTATTATTGTCAATGTTCCATATAAAACAACCATTCCTGAATATTTAAAAACATGAATATAAATCAAACAAGCAAAGAAATTTGGGATTGATTTTTTGAAAAAGTCGTCTCTGTATGTCTCACAAAATCAAACAAATTTGATCTGAAACTCGTAAGATATCTTGAAATTGCACATTCTTGCAAAATAATTATTACAGGTGATTCAGTATTGCATGCAATTAGTCGACTTGAAAGAATTAAGTAGAAAAACAAATTATACAAATCTAGTGTAACGCTGGTCGAGGTAAACAGAGGAAAACGCTGTCTTACTTGCTGTTCTACACGACACCTAGATTTAACTTCCATTTCCCAACTCCAAACTAACCCCCAAAACTAAACATAACCCTAATCCCAACCTCTAATCCTAATTCCAATTCCTAGCCCTAATCCAGGCACTTGTACTAGCACTTGCCCCTATTGCCCGGGGCAAGTAAAAATTCATGTCGGGCAAGTAACATTTCATTAAAGGCCTAGTTTGTTTGCCCTATCAGGCAACTAAATTATTGGTCAACTATAAGAGAACAATTGTAATTTCATATAGGTTTAAATCTCATCTAGAAGTAAGCGGGCAAGTAAACTTTCTGTAAAGTAATAAGTTTACTTGCCCGAAGGGAAAAGGTTAGTGTGGAGGCTTGCCTGCATGATCCCATCCCTAGTCATCATCGTAAGCCTCATAATTTTTCTAGTAGACCTACATGTAATGGGAGCAGACCAAATGGGTATAGACCGAGCAGCGAGTAACAAACTAATGGCGTAGCCCCTTCCCCTCTCCTTCCGTTTCCTATCCGACCAAAATGTGGCGGAACGGTCAGTATCTTGCAAATGTTGAAGTTCCATGACGTTTCGTTTTAAGCCAAACGGAGCCAAATTAGAAGTATCCTACTAGTTCATTCAGAACTTGGTCCACATCATTTTATTTCCTGTCAGTTTTCTGCAGGTACCTTCTGGATGTCAAACAGATATGAAACGGAAGGAGATGTGCTATAGTGGGTCTAGGCCATAAGAAGAGAGACCATTGGCAGTCTCAATTACAAATCATTAACTGATGTAATTAGAGGATCACCGATCTTTGAATGGAGCGCCATAATCAATGTGAAAGGAACAAGGAAAGCCTGGGGCTGGAAGTGGATGCAGCAGGGGTGTGAGAGCAAGATTGAAAAAAAATCTGAAAAAAATCTGAAATGAAAAGTGTGCGCAAAGCGCACACTACGAGCGCGAAGCGCGAAGTCCCTTAGGCCGGGGTTCAGGGCCCGCCTAGGGCCCTGGAAGCTCTGGGGTTCTAGATGCTCTCTGCAATCTAGGCTTATTTGGGAAACCATTTCTTTCAATTTAAAATGCTTGGTTTTTTGATTTTTTTTTTTTTTTTTACAGAATTGTTTCATACCTTGATACCTGAGGCTTGAAACTTGACATCTAGGACAACCAGTGTGCTTTTCAATATAATCTGCTGCCTGGAACCTGGTATTTGCTAGTGAGAGGTCGAAATAACACCAGACAACTATCACAGTTTGTAGTGAAATCAAATTCTTTTCAGTTATCAGTCATAGAGCAAAGCATGTTTTAATGAGGCTAAAACGCTCGTTTTATTCAGATTCCAACGATCAAACTTTCTCACCCGAATAGTACTCGGCTGGAGATACATCATTTTTAAAATGTGATAACTTCAGTTGCAATACAATGTGATATATGACATTGTAGAAAATATGTCATTCTTTGCTTCCATATAATTATATTTTTAATTCAACAACGACAAAAAGATGAAAATCAAGTGTAATAACTTGACAAAATTCGTTTTTGAAAGTTCTTTTTCATTCGGCTTGAAAACTTACAAAATGTACTTGCATCTCCTTCATATTTATACCATATGAAAGGTAATTTAATACACTTTACAAATATGTCAATTTTGAAGCCGTTTATTTCTTAATCGGGTCAGGAGCCAACAAAGACCAGCAAAGGACAAAATAAAATATCATATTGTTGGCTTTCAGCGGCAATCCAGCACGTTGATTGGTTGAATTAGCATCACGCAGATTCTCCACGTCCCGCGAAGAAGAGAGAGGGGGAGAGAGAATTTCTCTTTCCCCGCACAGCGCGTTGTTCCGAGGGGAGCCTGGTATTGCGTTATTTGAATGAGGCCAATCACTGGCCCGCTTCAAACACACCCCTTCGTACCATCCAATGGGAATGCTCGTTCGCATTTTAGTTGTTCTTAATTTGTACCTGAGTGGTATTTTCTTGGCTCCTGACCCGATTATCCAACGCAACAAAATAAAACCTACGTATCCTGAAAGAGTATAAAACATGCTTTACAATGATTATAAAATCAATGAGACGCAAGAAGCATAAACTGTTATTTTTCACCTCTGAACTTTTATTTTTTGGTGATATTTGACAACAAATTGCACTGGTAAAATTTGATTTAATACTTGATTAATTATGATAGACATAAAATATGATTCTTCCTCTAACATTTGATACCACATTCATTCATTAAAGACTATGTTAAGGTTCCATAAAGCTCAAAATAATACCCCTCTGCTTTGCTCATTGGTGCGTGCGGTTCGGAAATCTATGAATACGATATGAATAAATACAGTGGAATCGGGCTGAGTTGCATTCTGACTGTTATGAAGAGCTGAAAAAGTTTTTGTGAAATCAAATCTTCAAATTCAATTGCCCATACATTCCATGGTAGAGGGTATCCAGATGGTGACTTAGCTTAGTGCTGTAACCGACCTTGATGATCGGATCAAAAAATCAGATCGGCAAATTCTTGATTCATGATGGGATCGGATCGGAAATCGGATTGGAAATCGGATCGGAAAAAAAAAATATATATATATTTATCATATATCGTTTTTTTTTTTTTTTTTTTTTTTTAAAGCAGAAAATGAAGATTGCTGTTTGAGGCAAAAAGTCGGAATTCCGATTTAAATCGGAGGTCTCACACCCCTGATGCAGTTAGTGCATGCTAATCGCTATAAAGGACAGTTATTTCTGGAAATTTGGTTTTAAATATTGCAATTAAAGGAACTCTACATGTAGATCTAAACAGGAGAAAGGAATGATAAAGGGTAACAAAGTGGGTTGTTGAAATGATGAGAAAAGTGTAAATATAGGAAGTAAAGAAAGAGACTATGAAAAGGGGATACTCAATTACTCATACATGTACATGACTCATTATACAGAACTTTACATCTATAGTCATAAAATTGATGCAATAGAAAATGAGATGGTACATCCTTAAAATCACAATGGAATCCTTAAAATCACAATCAGACACTCATGCACACATCTACACACACACACCACCATGAAGCAAATGTGGCAGAAATCCTTGCACATTCAGTAGCCCATGTGACATTCTGTGCCAAGTATGATTTAACCCATTCAGAAATGGTCTCGAACATACTCGGGCTGAGTTCAATGGAAAAAGAGCCCCCTTTAATTTGCATAGAGTTCAATGCAAAACAAATTTTAGAGTGTTATTTTCATGCAGGCAAACTTGAAAAGTAGCCCCCTGAAAAATAAATATTATTTTTCCATTAAAGGGATCTAGTAACTTTGTTGACATGTGCAAAAAGTGATCGAGGGTTGCTGCAATGTATATTGTTGTTATCTCATATGTCCACAGGGTATTGTGTGACAATTTCAAGTCAAATGGACATTGCATGGCCAAGTAATGAGTGAAAATGCAAAGTGATATTCACTGACTCACTGCACTCATTTTGTACACGGTAAGAAAAACTCCGGGGGAGTTTTTCTTATCTGAATACTTCAATCGTACATATCTTTGTAACGAAAGGGAAATTTGAAAAACCGAAACCGGTCCCATGATTTTATTGTTAATACGAATACAACAAGGTATGATGGAACCGCTAGAATTAACATTTTATTTTGAGGATTTGGACAATGTTACTAAGTCCCTTTAAAACATGCCATTCCAAATTAAAATGGCCTAAATGTGTTGATAAAGTATGATCACTTGCTCATTTATATCAAATTTTCTTCATGGATTTCTTCTCAGACAGGCTGCCATGCCTTCACCTGTCTAAAAATGGATTATCCTCTCAGCTCCCCGTTTGTCACTTCTTAATCCTCGTCACCTCATTAGACTATCACTGAAAGGACAGGTTGGCACGAAGGTCTTTCGTTGAATGTGTAGGCCGAACTACTACGTGTAGGCCGAACTACTACGTGTAGGCCGAACTACTACGTGTAGGCCGAACTACTACGTGTAGGCCGAACTACTACGTGTAGGCCGAACTACTACGTGTAGGCCGAACTACTACGTGTAGGCCGAACTACTACGTGTAGGCTGAACTACTACATGTAGGCCGAACTACTACATGTAGGCCTAAATATCACACATTGTTCCCTCCATTAAAAAATGGATTCAATCTAAATATATACCCCCCCCCCCCAGGTCATCAGTGACTATGCAGGCTATATACAGTCTTGTTAATGCCTGGAATATTGTCGTGTAGGGATCGGATATTATATTTGTTCAGCAGAGAGGTACATTAATGAAGGAAGCGTGAGGCATATATTCCGGAGTAATATGTATCATTTATTCATACTCTAAACTTTAGAGTATTCAAACAGTTCTCACATGAAACAGTAGAATGGTATATAATAAGTAGCCAGAAGAAATAAGCACATGTACTAACTCAGTGAAGGTCTGAGCTAGTTCTCCTCCTGTTACCAGGGGTACACATCAATATATAGTTTTAGAGAGGTGAGAAAGACTCTCTCTTTCTTCTTAATCCAAGCACATGTCATCTTATCTACCAAGGAGGTTAAACCTCATTAGGGCATGATCAAACGGTTTCTCAAGATAGATGAGAAGAACCAGAACCTACAACATCAGAGATTGTTTATACGATCTGTTCCGGAGCGGTAAAAGAGGAGGGGAGGCGGCACCATCAGAGGTTGTTATTGATGGAAGGGGGAGTCAGGTTTATAAACAAGATAAGATCTGAACAAGGGGGCTTTTGAAAGGAAGTCGAATCTTACCAACTTGGGAGATAACGTTGATTATAAAACAACAGTGGGTAGGATTCAGAGGGTCAATAGAGTAAAGATATTATCTAGAAGGGGCGTGTGAGGGTACTGGTACTTTTACTAAGAAGGGGGAGGGTGTTTAATACAACCACTACATTACATCCCCTTTGTTTAGAAAAAGAGGCTCCTCTCCGTCTTTTCAAAAAAAATTAAGGGAGAACTAAACGTGGACTGTTTGATAAATGGTATTAAACAAAATATAAACAAATTATGAATGAACGATTGAATGAACGAAGGGTGATAAGTGAAACGTTATTCCATTGTTCCATTTCCTCTTTCGTAAATCACTCTTTCTCTCTCTCTCAATTAAATTATCAAAGTGAGATTATCATATCAAAACTTAATCATCGATATACTCCATTTTGCCAATATAATGCTGAATACTGTATACGTATACATGTACTAAATCTAAAAATAGTGCAGACTTATGCACAAAATAACAAACTAGTGTAGACTTATACACTTAATAATTATGAACATTCATGCAGACTTATGCACTGTTCAGGTTAACAAATTATAACTTCAAAAGTAACGTGCAGACTTTTGCACTAATAACACAAACAGAAATATAAATGTTCATCAACCACATAAGAAGTGGCAACACACTGTAATGTGTCAAACTAAAAAGAACATTCTAATAATACTTTTCATCATTCCGTATTCCTGCAACAAGGACAAACAAGTAATCCTAATACTTGTTATGTTATGAAAATTTCCATACAATCGTAACTATAACCAAGTTCCGTGTAAATGCTAATAATCCAAAGCATCATATCAACGTAATTATAAAGCAAAACAAATTAACAGGAGCGCTCAAGGTGTTGACAGCAGTCTATGTTAAAAGGCTCCGATCGGTGTACTTCAAATGAAGTATCAACATAGAATTAACTAACTATCAAACCTATCCTGTTTCGTATGTTGCATTTATGCAGTCATATTAAATCGATGAACATAATGAACAAGTGCATTCAAACTTATCACATAATCGTAACGCAGTATAATTCAACCTGTCTAAGTCATCAAAGTGATGTAATACGATACAATGTCGTCCATTAACAAACGTTGTATTGGCTTATCAAACCAACAAAAAACAAATCTTAGCACAACATAATTCAAGTTTGTGCACTAACTATAATTCTTTATCAAAATCGTACGGCATGTAATAAACTTCTAAATCAATCCATACGAGAAACAGATACGAATGATTGTATAGAAACAAAATAACCATAACAGCTTTAACATCCTTAAATGAGGGTTTATCTAATTTCCATAAGTATATCAATTATATAATCGTCTTTTAGCCTTTGTATGCGACTTGGCTAGGGTCACATTAATTGTGAGTATACTGTACATAAATGTAACTTTGCAAGGGTTACAAAAATTGTAAATACAGTATATAAATGAAAGCAACGGGAGCGCTAAATGAGGGTAATACCTAATTTCCATAATACCTGTATATCAATTGTATATCAATTGTATGCAACTTCTTAGGGTTACATAAATTGTGAATACAGTCAATAAATGCAATTTGGCTAGGATTACATAAATTGTGAATACAGTATATATTTACATGCTCATCAAGAAATGAGTCGATGAAGCAAGCGCATGGAAATGCAGTACGATCAAACACATTTCCCATTAAATTCAATCACACAAAAATAGGGCTAAAAGGGATCAAAATCGAACAGATACTTTCAAATCTGCTAGTCAAAAGCAACGTAACGCGAATGTAACACCTGTAATGCTTATAATGAATGCAGGTTCCCCTTATTCTAACAACAAACAGCACAAACATGTATAATAATTAATATGCACATAGCTTGTTCAGTACCAAAATCACAACTGAGACATTCTTCATTTAATTTATGAAGTTTACTGATCTACAGTATGTCAGTTTTTAAATTTGTCAAACTGCGTCTGTTTACTGCATCTATAACCGATTGTACATTCAAATATTAAAACGTTTTAAACTATCCATTCCTTAATAAGAAAATTCCAATTCATAATACTATTGTTATAAAAACTTAACATGAATGAAAACGAAAAAATATCTGTATGCACATGTGGTTTGTTCAGTTTACCAATACTACATAGACACTCTTCATCTAAGAAGTGAACTGACCTTTCTGTCAGTTTTAATAATCGTCATACTGCGACTGATAACTGTATCTATAACCATTGGCGCACATTTAGATATTAAATTCATTAAACGTTTCACCCAATTTTAAAGTAACTTTAGCTCCATTCTCCTTTTCAATAAATCTTAACTATTTATACTTTTAAAAAAATATCGTATCATCTGATCATATAAATCTTCCTAATCGGCATTTATAATGGTTGTCCGAATAGTATTTCATTTGTCTTGTTGGTCTGTGGTCGTTTTGGTCAAGGTCAACCAACAGACAGGCAAATTACTATAATAACAAACATAAATACTGATGAATCAATATAAAATAAAAACAGTTAGAATAAGTATTGTATCATATACATCTTCCTATATAGTCGGCATTTATAATGGTTGTCAAAATAGTATTTCATTTGTCTCGTTGGACTGTGGTCGTTTTGGTCAAGGTCAACCAACAGACAGGCAAATTACTATAATAACAAATATAAATAGCCTACTGATGAATCAATATAAAATAAAAAGTTAAAATAAGAGCTAAAACAACTAAGAACTAAATTATACTGACACACAAACTAAATTAAAACAGTGCAAACTACATATTGTGAATAATACATCTACCAAAAATTACAGATAATGAAAAGTACTACCAAGTAAAAACGATACTACAAAAACTGTTCTCTCTTACACTCACTCACATACTTGGAACAACAAAATGTTTCACTTACCGAATTCTTCTACATGGTTTTGGGATAGGGGCATAGTTCATTATAGTCAATATGATGATCGATATTCATCATCCTCCTGTATCGTCTACATAGCCACTTGTCCTTGTTCTCCGGTGTTGGCGATATCACTGTCGATGTCGTCATTGATGTCGTCCACGATGTCGTACTTGATGTCATCGACGGCGTAGTCGGTGAAATCATGAGCAGTGTCCCTGATGTCTGCGATGTCACGATTACTGCCTTCGTGGTCGCCGATGTTGTCAGTATCGTGGTCGCCGTCTTCATCTTCGTCGCCATCATCGTCTTCGTCACCATCGTCATCTCCTCCAGCTCTGGTTGTCGGGCTGTCAATGGCATGGTCCATGCTGCCTGCGTCGATGCTGTTTTCGATCATGGATGCTGTCCAGCCAAACGAGTTTTGCTGTCTACACAATAGTTGTATCTATTGCAAAACGGCTACCTCGTTCAATCTGCAATTCCACTTCAAATTGTTCAACCATTTCAAGTCGATCCCGTCTAGTAGTTTATTGGAAATCTAGGCTGTTGTGGTATAAATGTGTTCCTCATCGGTATGTGAGATTAAGCCGATTCAATCATTGGTGGTCGTCCACGAACGAAGAAGAGCATAACTATATAGTAGAACAAGAGTCTACAAAACCAGGTTCTCCACCATGTCGTGTAGGGATCGGATATTATATTTGTTCAGCAGAGAGGTACATTAATGAAGGAAGCGTGAGGCATATATTCCGGAGTAATATGTATCATTTATTCATACTCTAAACTTTAGAGTATTCAAACAGTTCTCACATGAAACAGTAGAATGGTATATAATAAGTAGCCAGAAGAAATAAGCACATGTACTAACTCAGTGAAGGTCTGAGCTAGTTCTCCTCCTGTTACCAGGGGTACACATCAATATATAGTTTTAGAGAGGTGAGAAAGACTCTCTCTTTCTTCTTAATCCAAGCACATGTCATCTTATCTACCAAGGAGGTTAAACCTCATTAGGGCATGATCAAACGGTTTCTCAAGATAGATGAGAAGAACCAGAACCGACAACATCAGAGATTGTTTATACGATCTGTTCCGGAGCGGTAAAAGAGGAGGGGAGGCGGCACCATCAGAGGTTGTTATTGATGGAAGGGGGAGTCAGGTTTATAAACAAGATAAGATCTGAACAAGGGGGCTTTTGAAAGGAAGTCGAATCTTACCAACTTGGGAGATAACGTTGATTATAAAACAACAGTGGGTAGGATTCAGAGGGTCAATAGAGTAAAGATATTATCTAGAAGGGGCGTGTGAGGGTACTGGTACTTTTACTAAGAAGGGGGAGGGTGTTTAATACAACCACTACATTACAATATGTATTTAATATTTATTGCCATGAATGTACTACATGTATGTCCTATCATTCTACCAACCCTCCCCCCTTCCATTTAATATCTTAAATAGGTTTGATTTATATTGCGCCTAATAATGATATAATATGATCTCTAAGTGCTTCACACTATTAATCCGGTCAAAGCATACAATGCCAGCTCACACACATCGTGTGTGCACCATCTCCACTCCCTGGGGAGCATTCCTTCCAAGCAGCTCATAGGCATTGAGAAGATCATGCACATAAAGGCCCTGAATGCGGGTCCTGGTAGATACATGTAGTTGGTTAACCTACATACCTGGAGTGCTCCATACTTTTTTTGACCTATTCCCCATTTGCCCTTCCACATCTCTCCACTCCTAAGAGGTTCACTTCAACGATCTACTTCAAACTTCTTCATTCGAGGTGTCCAATTGCTATTTTAAATGACAACAACAAAGATCAGAGTACTTTTTTCATCTTTTGGTTAGATGGTGAAATTCTGTTCATTTTTGTGGTAATATAGCAATTTGAATGTCGTGAATGTAGGCTACAGGAAAATCACGATTTAAGGGATCTTGTCGATCAAAAACTCTGCGGCTTTCCCTGGCTTTCCTGAAATAAAGGCTTTCTGGTAAAAGCACGAATCACGGGGGCCAGAAAACTGAAGGCATGAATGGTGCGGTTTTTTCTAATAAGGGAACAAAATCCGGGTTATTGTTATCACTCGGTAAAATCGGTTTCGTATAAAGTCAGCGAGGCACGAAGTGATAACAATAACCCGGATGTGCCCTTTACAAAAAAAAACGCACCATTCATGCCTTCAGTTTTCTGGCCCCAGTAATTCGTGCTTTTACCAAAAAGCCTTTATTTCAGGAAAGTCGGGAAAAGCCGCAGCGTTTTTGAACGACAAGATCCCTATTAACAACCCTCCAAAACTCGATGCTTGTATCAACCCCATAAAAAAAAAGTCTTTGAATCATTTGCAGATATTTGAAATTGCAGACAAATTGTACTTTCTGCACTTAAATAATTTTATGCAAACTCTTCTGGAGTTTTTAAGTGAATTAAGAGCACAGAATGCAAGCGTCACCCCCCCCCCCCCCCCACCCCCATGAAAGATGGTAGTTGGTCATTGAACCGAAGATGAATAATCTTTTTCTATGTATACATGTAACCTTGCACATGAAATACCACACACATAAATCTAGTTGTGTATCAACAAATTCAGCAATTTGTAAACGGCCATGGACTTTGCCCCACCATAACCACATAATAAATTTATTAATAAGAATGTCAACTGAACTGCCACAAACTTCACGAAGTAGTCACAACTTTGCCCTAGCTCAATAAATGCACGTACAGTACATGTTTTTGTAGAAGTATAATTATATACATAAAATCTGTGTACAAATTTGAATACAGTCCTAAAATCTTAATCTTTTGATATCTTTCTCGCCAGCTAACATGATGTACCATGTACACTACATCAAATTGGAAAAACAAGTCATACATTTTCCCCCTTTCATATCTCAGACTACAATTCCAGTCTTTCAACAACAAAAAAGAAAATCATTACACTTGCTTGGGGCAAAAGAAAACATAGCAGTGCTGTGCTAGAAAAATACTTGCAAGCATTATTAAAAGTGGATTGAAAATTGGAAATATGTAGATCAAAATCTATATATATATGCTATTGCTATATCACATTTAATACAGTGACATAGTGTGGTTAGACTGATTGGGGGGCACAGACATGTTTGGGAGCAAAACTTATGTATTTCTTTATTTTTCAATTATTGTCCCCTTATGTTTCTGATTGTTCTGGGGGAATTTATTGGGGGGCACGTGCCTTTGCCCTTTAAGGGGACAGCAGCATTGATCCCTTTCTGCTACGCCACTGACAATACAACACCTTGGGGATATCATGTTCAATAATCTTGTAGATGTACAGTAGGGCTTGAGTTGAAGAGATTTGTTGCAAAATGCATTCAATTACAGTTTTTACAATTTGAAAATTAGGCTGCCGATGGATGATACAAAATTATGCCTTTCAAATGGTACTGAATGCTCATTATCAATGTTTATTTTGAGGCTATGATAAATAGTATCAACATTTTTTTATTATTTTCTTTGTATTTCAGCTGCTTTAATTGCAAATATCTCAAATTGACACAATGCGGAACAGAACTTTTCAGTTGTAGATGTATACATGTACAGTTCAGCTGAGCATGATTTCATCAAATAATCATTTGTAAGAACGTGAACGAACATAGTTGAACAGAAATGTTAATTGCAACCAGGCAAGCAGATTCAGGTTTCTGGCCACTAGAATGTGAAAAATCTTGTTTTTTACTTGCGCGCATTGGCCACAAGGCAAACAAGTTTATTTCTAGCATTGACATTTACTAGACATTTAATTTTTTCCCTGGCTGCATTCTTATATCTAGGGATTCCCTAGATATAAGAATGCAGCCAGGGAAAAAATTAATATTTTTATTTCGGGGGCTCCATATCTAATTTTATGGAAGTTTTCGAGGACTACTTTTCCAACTTTCGGGGCTACTTTTATCATTTCGGGGGCTATAAATTTCGGGGGCTATTTTTTCAAATTTCAGGGGCTACTATTTAGCTCTAATGCTGTAAGTGATCATCGGATCGGCATTCGATCACGATCCGATCATGTCAATTGCCGATTGTTTTTCTTTTTCTTTTTTTCGGGGGCTCTTTTTGGCATTTCGGGGGCGAATTCGCCCGCGAATTCGCCCCCCGCCCTCGTGTATTTTTTTCCCTGAATGCAGCTGTATGCAAATACATCCTAGGGTGGTTAGTATCGTCCCACCAAAGATATTTAAGTTCCATGTGCAGCTGTACATAAAACATCCCGAGGTGATTCACATCGACATCGTCCCACCTAAGACATTTAAGCTACATACAGTATGTATTTGTTATTCATTGTACATATACGTAAACACGCCAACAGTAAATTTCTTAATTTAAGACAGAGGTATAGTACTACGCAAACTCAACATTAATCCCCCCTCTAAATGAGAATGCATCTGTGGCAGCTGTACATAAAAGCATCCCGAGGTGGTTTACATTGTCCCACCAAAGACATTGAAGTTCACTTAAGAGCGACCTATCTGTCAAATGCTACCCATCCGGTATCCTTAAGGATATAATTGTTACAAATTTGGCGGAGACTATAGCTCCGTTAAAATCTTGATTGATTTGGATCCTGCAGCAATAGGGACTGCTAATCACATCCCGGATTAGACCCATTCTTAAAAGGATCTAGTAACTTTGTCAAAATGCCCCCAAAATTACTCTAGCAGGGAGCAACTGTGCACAAAGTTGGTGCAATGAGTTAGCAAACAAATATATTGGTCTGCATTTTCACTCTTTATTCAATAATTTGACATTCATTTACCATAGAATTTTCACACATTACTCATTAAATATATAAATCACAGAAATACACATTTTATCAACCCTTTATAAGTGTTTGCACATACATGGCAACAAAGTTATGTATCCCTTTAAGGGTGAATGGAGTTTTCCATGTATTTAGCGTAGGATTTAGGGGAGGATTATTAAAGAGAAGCAGTTATTAAAAAAGGGAATAATTAACTCCTTGTGTACAGGAACCTGGTGAGCTACGTACATAGTCCTACATTTCAACAATGTTGATTTCAGAATCTCAAAGGGAATGGGTTTCAAAGCTGATGGCTATTAAGGGTTGAACTAGACAACTAGACAATGAATAATTTATGACAAATGGCCGGGATATTGGGGAGGCAAATGAGTCAATTGTGATCAGACGCAAGCCACAAGCTCAAGCTGGTTCGTCACACCATGCCCTAAAGCCCAACATACACAGTATGCTTTACAATTATTCCACTCTAAGCCTATGCGACACCAGTCACTGGGTTTGATTTTTAAAAGTAATCTGCAAACCTGGGATTCTGGACTATTGCTCAAACAATTTCTGTGTTGGTTTTGTTATTGCTCTTGGAAGATTGCACACATTATAAATAATGCACACAATTAAATAAAATGCTCATTTTTAAGACAAATGATAATGTACCTACTCAAATTAACTAAAAATAAGTAAGCAAATTAGAAAAATATTCTGAGTATTGCACACTGCTCCATGGTAACACAATCTGAGGTAGATGTAGAGTTAGTGGTCAGTGGTGATATAGTATTGACGTTGGGGCATGCCATTTATTGGCAGGCACTCTTTTTCATGTATTTCTTTGATTTGATTTTGATTTTCATATTATAACTTGAGGCATTTTCATATCATAGGGGCATGAGATTCTTTGCACATAAAAGTCATTTTGAGAATGGAAATTGCAACCGATCCCACATATTGTTGTCACATGTTTTGTATCTAGACTTGCATGCAAAGGGTGTGGTTATCTTCTTGGTAAGAACTTGGACTCTCACTTGATTTAGTTACAGTATGTAAATAAGCAATTATTTTCTATAATTCAGTTGTGTGTTATTTTTTGTACATTTACCACAAATGTAAAGATGTCTTTCAGACAAAAGACAGCAGTAAGAACTAAATTACCACCGTAGGATAAGTTTCACATTAAGTTTCCACCGCTAACTAGTGCTTATTGTGGACAGTTTAATTAAAATCAATGCCCAAGTACACAGGACATACGTCAGCTTACCACTTATGTTGTACGTCTCACATATCGCCCACATATCGCCCAGGTAGCCAGACTTCCTCGGTTTATGGTGAAGCGTAAACTTCTCACTTTACTCCCACCACGCTGATCAGCATCGCATTACCTCATGGAGGAATGCACCGCTAAATGCCGTCCAATATCTGGAAGAATGAAAGAGAGAAGAGAGTCAATGCACTTTATCCCTCATCAATTCATTAACAGAGAGCCAGAGACGGGAAAGTGAGTGTATGGGACTATTGGACCATATGGGTGAGATCACCTTGCAAAATATTTTCATAGTGTCACCATGAAGGAATTTTATTTTAATCATTTTGGTAGTGCAGCTCTCAATGTCTCTCAATATATACCTTGGTGGAAAAATTTATATTTAAAAATCTTCACTCGATCTAACAGAAATGTATAATAATCTTCTTTTTTTAATAATAAAAATTACAATCTCCTTCTCATTAAGGAAAATGCTTAAAAGAAATTGTCTTCACCAATTCCCACGCATGTATACCCTACAGATTTGTAGGTGAATATCTGAAGAGAGAAAAAAAGAAAAACAGTTTCATACACACAACTACAAACACAGCATCACTTTTTAAGATTATCCATTTAGAACTATCAACCACACACAACATACAATTATGGGAATTAAAATGGAATAATCAAATCAAAGTATGCTTCAGCATACATTCTTACAGATGGCTCGATTCACTGTGCACACAGCAGACCAAGCTCAAATCCAGTTTATGAAATACCTGGCTATAAACACTAGAGTTGCAGAAATGGACCAAATTAATTATCCAGCTCTTTAATTTTGCCACTGCAGTTCCATAGTCGTAATGAGTAGTTTACTACATGGCGACAGCACACCTTTACACGCTCAAATCATTTTGATTATTGGTACTTGTTATTTGTATACAGTTATATGCATACATACAAGGACCAAATAGAATACTCTGCTCTGTAATGTTAGCCTGGTGGTTCCATGGTCCTACTGAACACATCACGGAGGTGACAACCCTCTTTTACTCCAAAGTATTATGGGTGTGTTCAAATATACTGGGGTATCAGCAAGAATCAGCATTTTGAATCATGTTTCAGCCTTAGATGTTTACCAAGTGAAAACTGAAAAGATTTGGCTGAACTCCCTGAAACGCGTTTCAAAAAGCTCATTCTGTTCTAGACAAACTTTGTACTATCAAAACCCAAGTCTGTGACAAAGAGACCATTTATCTTGAGCCACGGTCGAGGGGGCTATAGAAAGGTGAAATATTTGGGGGATCTTTTCTTTGCCAAGTGTCAATACACTGCTTTGTAATGCCTCTGGAATTCATGCAATTCAATTGTATGGAGTTTATATCGGTGGGAAAATATATAAGGTCTAGGCGATTTAGCTAGCCAGCCCCTGAACATAATTAAAAGGGTTGCCGTTTGAAATGGTTAGAGTATTTGTCCCGGGAATTATAAATCTTATTTTCTCTAGCTCTTTAGTATCTAACATGCACTTCAATTCGCTATGATATCAAATTAACTTTGTATCAACTTTTAAAATTAAAAAATAATGTATGTTCATGAATTAAAAATGTGATATAAAATTACAAAAGTATGATATTATATATTGACTATCTTTGCAGTGATGTATCAACAAAAATTACTAAAACATTTGAACATCAATAATTAAAACAAGTCTGACATCTGCTCAGTGCTCAATGGAGAGTTTTGCAAAGTAAAATATTTTTGATTTATGAAAATATTGAACTTCTAAATTACCTAGTCTGTATGATCCAGCTTAGGTGTAATCCTTCTGAGTAGAACTTCTCTCCTATCCATTACGAGATTGCCCTCTAATTAATGAATGTATTAAAACACTTTATTTTACAATACAAACACTGGACCATATGCCTCCTTTCCTAAATGACTTAAATCAGAGATTATCTGGGCTTAGAGTGCACAGATACCTCATTTAAGAAAGTACAACATTTTTTCCCTAAAATTTCATTTTTGAAGTGCAATGTGTGTTCTGATTTAACCTTATTAGAACAAGATATTAATCTCATCTCAATCTTAAGATTAAATGAGAAAAATTCCCCTGCACAATCGCACTCATATTTACTCACATACTTGCAAACACCAATGATAGGTTTCCAATCGCTTTACAATGTGTGTGCAAACATGCGGCCCAGGCAGGCGCTAGTAAGTATGTAAACACACCAGCTTGTAATTTTCTTAAAACGTTAATCCCATCCCGCCCTATGACACGCCTAGGTGAACAATATGGCCCCCAGGCATGAGTTCTCACTTTAAGGGTGTCCCTCAATGTCCCTCTCTGATGTATGTACATACAAAGGTACATCCATGGTAAGGATTAATTGAAGAATATCGCAGATTTATTGATATCACATCTATTCTAAACATGCCTAGATGAACAATATGACCCCAGGCACACGTTCTCACCTCACTCTCTCCCTCTCTTACATGTACATGTATGTGTGTGCAAAGGCACATCCATGGTAATGATTTGAAGAATCACAGATTTATTGATAGCACCTCTTTAAACCAAAAACAATATTTGAAAGAAAAATCAGGCCAATTAATTACAGAAATATATTGTACAGTTTACCAGGATCGAATTATCTTAATACCTTAATCCCCACCACTTATGCCACGCCCCACTGGGCAACATTACCCCAAGGCACAATCCCCAAGGCATATCCCAAACCCACCCAGAAGCAGAAGCAGTAGGCCTTCACAAGGAGGAAGATTAATCATTGTACACAAATATCATTATCCAAATTTCTTAAAGGGATATTTAAAGTAACTTTGTTGACATGTGCAAATAGTGATGAATGGTTGATAAAAAATGTTGTTGTTTTTGTGTGATCTGAGATGTCCACTACACAATGAGTTAAAATCTCATGTTTAATGTTTATTTTATGGCCGAGTAATGAGCGAAAATCAGCGAAAATCATTGCACTGACTTTGTACACAGTTATAACTATAACTTTATAGTGTATAAGTACAAATCTGAACACTTCCATTGATAATGTCTTGAGGAAAATTTGAAAAAAAATGGATATGTATGATAGAACCACTATAGTTCTAAGTAAGTTTTGCGAAGTTGGACAATGTTACTAGATCCCTTCAAAACTATAATGCCAAACCTATGCCATGATGCTGACCCATACCAATCCATTTTGCCATGCCAAAATGTTGTAGGGGGATTTTGTGAAGTAACCCTCTCTTTTGTTTTCTAGTACACTACCTTCCGATCGAGGTCCATTGATTAGCCAATTTTCCTTTATGATCTGTCCTCACTCTAACGACCATAAAAGAACACAACACACATCAAACATCATTTCCTTCTCTTTCAGGCTACTTCATAAGTATCTCAAGAGTTTATTTTGAATCAGGAAATTTTCAACACTCATGGGGCACGCTGTCATTACAAATTAACTCTTTCCAGTGTTAACTGCACAGCTCTCAGCTCCTTAACCATGCATATCCAATCTCATTCATTGCAGTTTGTTTTTACACTGTCACACTTCACCTTTCCATATATCTCACATGTCCTTTTCAGATTAATATTGTAATTATTGAGCTATTTGGGTTACATATTACTGCAAAGAGTTAGGATTGAGAAATGGTGGTCTAGCCAGTGCTCAACACTAGCACTTGCCCTATTGCCTGGGCAAGTAAAAATTGATATTGGGCAAGTTTTAATTTGCACAAATGGCCTAGTTTTGTTGCCCAATCTGGCCAACTAAATTATTGGTCAACTATGAGAGAACAAATTTCATTTCTTGTGTGAAAATCTCACCTGGAAGTAAGAGGACAAGTAAACTTTCCATTCGGGCAAGTCAAATATGAAAGGATATATATTATTTGAATGCCCAAATGGAAAAGATTTAGTGTGGAGGCATGGTCCAGTAATGATCTACCTGGGCATGTGAAAAGACAGAGACAATATTTAGTCAAATTTGCCTGTGATAAGTTTCACAGGGAATAACACAAATTGTATTTTGGACAAGTGGTCTTTGTAGGCAGGTACAGCAGTTAGATTTTCTTTATAATACATGCTAGCAGATCTGACTGAACATGTGCAGCCTATAGCCCTCATATCTCTGTCTATATCCCAAACCCTAATCAAAATTTTACACCACTTTTAAAATGGTTTAGATTTATAGCAGCAGTGTGAAAAGGGTACATGTTACACCTCCCCCTCCCATGTCTCAGTGGGGTGATTTCACCAGGGCCCCACCCTCATAACACTATCTGCATCCAAAAGCTCAATGTTTTTCACACTGCTTGTATACAGCTTAAATTTAGAGCCAAGTGGTATGAAAGGGGTACATGTCACACCTCCCCCTCCCATACATGTCTCAGTGGGGTGATTTCCCCAGGGCACCTCTCTCATAACACTGTCTGCATCCAGTGCCCCCAAACTCAATTTCCGACCTACGATCTTTCCCTGAAGCCATTATATCGACTCGCAGAGTTTCCGAGACAGTTTATTGATGAATTTTCACACCATTCTCACTAGTAGGACCTATACATGGTATCACACATAGCACAATGCATCACATACATAACGTATATAATTTGTAAGTATACAGACTTGCTGAAAAACAGCCTTACGGCTGATAGCGAGTTTTTATTTCCGTGTTTAAATAAATTTAAAAAATAAACAAACATGTAAATGAACCGTATAAATAAAACACAATCCAACTTCAAATATGCATGCACTGAAAACATACACACACACATTCGCAGGCACACACACACAAGTTACATTTACATGTACATGTGAACTGTTTTCATGGGAATAAAGAATTGTGGATTTTTAAAACAGGTGGTCCATAATATATAGTCCAGATACACACATACACATAAACAATGTGCAATTAACATACAGATAAGCCCATGAAAAAAATGTATGCATCTATAATGTGCATCTAGGGTACGTGAATTTAAATGATTTTTTTTAATTCATATTATCACACTGCTTATCCTCAAACAAAATATACAATTCCTAAAAGAGGGGGGGGGGGGGGGGGGGTAAAATGTCTTTTCAAATCAGCATTGTATCTAGAGAATACACAATTTATATATTGCATGTTAAACATGCATGATTCATAACATGCATACATCTATTTATATGCACATGTGTACTGTAAGTGCGCTAGTTTACCATCTACTGTAGACAGCTAAATCAGCTCCTCAATCCCCACTACAAATCCTACAAATTTGCAAATTTTATACAATTATGATTATAGAATAGATGGCAAAAAAAGGCAAAATCCATGTGTGCATTAGAATGTTAAGACATTTTCTGTCTACCTAACAGTTGAATAATAGATTAACTTGGCACACACACGTTGATTATATTCTGAAGAAGGCAAACCGTATGTTAGGTTTCATAATGTCAGTGTGTAAATCACTTTCCCCAGTTTCATTTTTTTCGGTTTATAAATCTCTTGTTATTCCAATATTGCAATATGGTCAGCCTGTGTGGTATTTGCATACAATATTTCTCTCCGATATAATTGAGGAGATTCAACGCCGTGCCTCTCGTACTGCACTTCGGCAACGTAGACAAGAAATGTCATACGAGGATAGAATGAATATTCTTAAATGGTATCCATTAGAAATGAGAAGAAGATGTTGTTTATATACTTATGTGTTTAAAGCATTGTTCGGGTTGATTAATTGTGATGTGGTTCACGATGCTGTTACGGTAAATGGTAGATATGTGGACATGGTCAAGTTCATTCACCTCCGGGCACGAACCCAGCGGTTGCATTGCTCAGCCATTCATACTTTCCCGCGCCTATGGGATGAGCTTCCGTTGGATTTGCGATCGGGGGTGGCCATGGACCCCTTGTACACGTGGCTTGCTAGTTTGCGACACCACCTCCAAGATGGTTGATAATTGTGTTTATGCATAAATTTTATCATTGTAATTAGTGTTAGAAGTTCTTGATTTTTTAGTGTTTATTACGATGTTAAAACGTTTGTATACAATTTTTATCCTGTTGGTTTGTTACCATTTTCACTTTGTAAGTAGCCACTGGAATTGGGACGGAAGGCTTTTGGCCACAGTTATTTAGTTAACTTTTTCCAAGCCCTGGCATTCCAATGGTTACAATTTTTTATTTTGTACACTTTTCATGTGTATTTGATTGGCCGAATAAAATAATAATAATAATAATAATAATAATAACAGTACATACCAAGAGAGAACAGTTCATCGTCAGAGTGAGCTAAATCCTCCCACATATATACCCTCAACCAAAAATCAAGACAAAATATTTCCTCTCTCTCCAAATATTGACTGATTTATATTTCAATTCCCACTGAGCAATAAACTAAGTAGTGCATTTATGCTGCTAAACAAACATGTCTGTTTTTAAGAGCTCATCGATTGTCACCCCTTCAGAGCCTGAAACAGTTTTCTTTAGGAATGCAGCTCTAGCATTATTGTCGTATATGTCTACACACATGTATTAACATTTAATGGGTCTACATACAAGCAATATGTGATAACAAAGGTCATATTATATGATCATTGGGTATACAGTCTAGTTATGTACTTGAGCTCTTATGAGGCAAGTCAAAAAGGTTTTATGCTTTACATGTATACATGCCTTTTCTGAATGTGCATAATGGAAGGGTTACCCGTTTTCGTAAGCAGGTGTGCCATAATTTGTCTATCAATCCATTGTAATGATTTCATTGTAATGAAAAAAGTCAAGTATTCAGCCATAGATCTATTACAAATATATATATACAAGTCAATTAACTTTTTTGTTCATCATGAACATCAAAATCTATTTATTTTCCCCAAGAATTAATGTATTTATTGATATATTCCACAAAAATTGGGAGGACAATTTGTCTAAAAAGAAACTTCTACGAACTCTCCCCTATGTATATTGTGTGTTTGTGCATGATCAAGATTCTATTGTAATCATCAGCTTGTACATTCCCATGTAATCTACCTCTTAGAGGCAGAATCAAATACCGTAAAAAGTAATTTATGCTGAAATAATGTGTTTTTCTTGTAGCCCAAGTCGGGCAAGTTCAATTATGATTTATCACATTTTAGTGGCCATAAACCCGAAAACTAGGGTTAACTTAAAAGGGTAGGAATGCTTAAAGTAGAAACTGAGAAAGTTTGTGCTGCTTAATAGCTCCCTATCATCCAAAGTAGTGGGGTTTTTTTTAATACAGGCCATGATATTTGATGTTAACAAACCACTGAGACACTGCGAGAGTGAACCATAAATCAGAACACCATACCTTCACAGAATATTAATCCATTTCTCCTCTTGCCAGAATCAGAACACATCCATAAATCAGATCTGTGCCTGGAAGATGTGCTCTGGCCTGCAGGCAAAGGGGGCTAAAAGCACTTCTCAGGAAACAAATGACCTAAAAGCTAAGTGCACGCAAAGAACTCCAACTTAAAGGTACCGCAAACGTACTGGGTTACTTTGTTGGAATGCGTAAATACCTTAGTTTGATGGCCAAGTAATACAGTATACATGTACATGATTGTAAATTTATCAATTATTGTCTATGTTTTAAAAAAATAGTCAGTGAAAATTGCATGTCAAACAGAATAAATTAGGCTCAGTTACAAGGGACATGAAAATATAGAAAATTAAAAGTATGCATGCTTCAGATTTCAGAGGATACAGAAATCATTTTGATATCATAATAGTTATCCCAAAATGTATGTATTCCCAAACATGCATACACATGTACCCCAATTTATAATTCATCTCTGAAATTAACTATTCTGCCATTTGTCTTTCAGAACGTTAATGTTCCTTTAACTACAGAAACTGATGAGTATATTTGGAGGGTGAGAAATCCATCTTGGAAGAGACAATACGATCCATCTCAACTTACAACTTAACTTCAATGAAGAGAATAATTAATTTCAGCTGCTGCAATAATGGGGACAGTTTTAGACAGTTATAGTCAGATAAAACGTAACATGGTGCCACTAAAATTGTGCAATTCTCTCGCCTCTTGAGTTAATCATTGACAGAGCTATTCATCCCAAGTACTGACATGCCAATGCATCAAGAGCTAACTAATATCACTACTGGTAAAACAATGGAGAGGATAGATACTCTTATTTTGTGTTATGTTAAGCCGAAAGACACAGTTTGTGTAAATATTGCATCTTTGACTCATCTGCCTCTTCACAAGAAAGTTCTCCTCTATTTATAATGAAGGGAAACTTTGTACTTTCTTATGTCTGGTACATTTCTCACAAATGTTTTGGCCTGTATACATTCCTGTGAAAGTAGTTTTATTTGCCTATTAAAATTGATGATCCACCTCCAATATCATCTGCACTTGATTCATTATTTTCATCTGAGACATTTAAAATCTCTGGAATCAAATTACATAATAAATCAAATAATAGTTCTAGTGGAAATGACCTGAATGAGAAGTACGGAAAATCTACCAGGCAAAATTGAAAAGAAATATAAGTGCCTTATTCATTAAATTGTTGTAAAATAGTAATTATTTTTGAAATACAAGTCCTGACTGGGTTAACAACGTCATGTGCATTTACATCACCAGACACTTCTAAGAAACAAACTATAAACTACCTGGAGAGTGCATATACATGACACGCACCTCCTTACAATGATGAATGAGGGATACTCTTAGATTTCATTAAAATCTCTGTCTAGCACCACTGCAAGGTACACATAGTCACACATAATGAACAGAGTAGAGTGCAAAATTAACCCTATCCAGGTATCCATACTATATATTGCACATGGCCACATGCAGTAGGACCATATTGTCTGATGAGTACGAGAAGGGCTCTATTAAAGTCAGGTTTTATACTACACAGATGATCATGCCTTGTAGAAATCCAATTTAGCTCAATCTCCTTCATTTTCGTTCAACTTTGAATTCTACCGAGACGGTTCTGAGACAGGATTTTTTTCTTTACCCGACTGGCTAACAGCACTATACTCTCATTTGTAAACCCAAAATAAGAAATATTCAAAAGGCTCCCAACTTCAAGATGGTATGCAGAACCCAACTTAGATAAATATCCAGTTAACGCCCTTCTCACTCTTACCCAACATATGATAGAACATAAAATGTTGGGCCAACTTGGAACTACAAAAACGCAAAAAGAAAAGAGAAAGAAGTAGTGTTTTTTTCTTTCTTTTTTATACTGTATGTTTCGTAGCTCAATTAATGACCTGCACATTAAATGTTAAATAAATGTTAAAATTAGGATCTCTTTAGAATGAGATACATGTACAAAGAAGAACAAACAACTTGGGAGCACTCAACTTTTAGTCAAAAATGGGAGCCGAGCTTTCGAACCTAGCAGTTCCTTTATTGAGGCAGAATTAATGACAATGTGAAAAAATGCAGAAAAGAGAAGGAAGCAAGTGGCAAAATCGCAAGTTTGCTGCCTTCTCTTTGCTAGCTCAATGTATGACTTGCACATGGAATATTGGGCAAACTTTGGACTTGGATCACTTCAGATACATGTGCAAAGAAAGAAACAAGGAAAGTGGTCTAAATTAGAAAATTAGACTTTCTGGTAGCTCGCTCCGTCCACTCCATGTTTGTTATTATCATGTAATCAGGAGGGCAATCAAAGTGTCAAGTTGATGCCGGCCGTGTTTGCTCTTCATTTGTCTCAGGAAACTGAAGCAATTGCAGAGATTTATCAGAAAGAGAGGTGGGAGAACAAGAAGACTATTTCAAGGAGAATGCAAAAATTAAGAAATGTGAAGAATAAGACAGAGAAAAACAAAATAAAAGGGAACTTTATCCACAGGAAATGCAGAATGAAAAAATAAAGAGGAAATGCAGAATGAGAGAGGGAGAGAGAAAAAGAAATTTAATAAAATGAAGCGGAAAAAACAAGGTGAATGAAGAAATGTATAAAGAAGGGAGAGGAGAAGAGGATAATTGAAGAAAATAAAACAATCAAAGAAGATGCAGAGAAACATAGTTTAAAGAAAGAGAGAGCAAAGCAAGGAGAATGCAGAGATAAAGTGAGAAGGTGAAGATTGAAGAAAATAAAGAGGAAACTAAAGGGAATGCAGAGATTTATCAAATAAAAAAAAAGAGATTGAGGAAGATTGATAAAATAAGGAGTCAAACTAAGAATAACAATGCAGCTAGATAAAATAGAGAAAATGAGAGGGAATTTAAGAAAATAGCAAAGAACGCAAGGAGAGTACTACAAAGATAGAGAAAGATGCAAAATACAAATGAAGAGGTTTTACATTGATAATGAGACACAGATGTAATGAGTGACAAAGAAGAAGGGAGACTAAAGAAAGAGGAATATAAACAGGGAAAGGGAAGAAGAGGGGATGGAGAAAGGGAGGAGTGATTGGTGATCATCATCCAGCCTCTACTCCCTCATCCAACAGAGGGGGTAGCTTCAAACACTTCACCACGAGTGGACTGCATCTTGACTATAGTATGGCATTTTGATTTTGCTTGTTAATTTCACTTAAACTGTGCTTTCAACTGTTTTAATCAATTAAGTCTGAGCACACTTTCTATACATTGACAAAAAAAACACTGATCAGCTAACAATGTACGTTAAGTCATCACTCCAGCTCCCATCACCCTATTCTCAATGATCCTAGAGGGGGGGGGGGGGGGGGGGGGCTGGTAGCTTCATGCACTTCACCATGAGTGGGCTGCAGTGCAACTTTATGCTGCGTCCATTTGATTTTAGTAGTCAATTTAAATTAATCAGTGATTTCAGGACACTGTTTTATTAGGTAGTGCTTGCAAAACCGTAATGAGGAAAACATCGCTCATCTAACAAGGAAAGTTATGAAGTAATTTAGCTATTTAATGAGCAGTGAAGAAAATGTACTGTATGTCATCTAGGTATGTACAATGCTGTTCACAGATTCATTTATTTTTCAGTTATTGTATCAAAATAAGGGTTCCTCTACATTTCTGTAAGAAACATCCAACATTCAAAAATAAATTATTACCAACCAATACTGTATAACTTAAATCCAAAATATGTACGTAGACTTTGTATCAATCTTATGTAACTTTAACATTTGGTATGTGCGGTGTACGTGTACATCTAACTCTCCTTTGAAATTAGGTATGCGCACTTTATCTCCTGCAGAATTTGGTTAATGATTGCCCCCTGTATCCCCAAGCTGTCCACCCATCTCCTACATAGGATGATGCACAGCCCCTGGAGACATGACAAACTCCCATGGCCCATTATTGGTATCATCAATTCAACTCAACGAGACAGATGCGCCTACTGGAACGTACCATCATGTAAAGAATGCCCCCCATAACAGGAAACACATACATGTGCAGGGAAAAAACACATGGGGGGCTCGGGGGGAATTAGTCACCCCCCCCCCCCCCAGTCTAGTTTGCTGGTTTGACCATGCTATGCTTGCACTGAAACTGTGAGTAGTTTGGGTTGTCCTGTCCACTTAGGGAAGTACATTACGCCTGTTTGATCAGATGAGCATCAAACAAATAAATGATCCGTCTTCGGTCAAGAGCCACATCAACGCAAACATCATCAGGAAGAGAGATTATTTTGGCAACAGCCTTCATGGGTTCTTCTTAAAGGGATATATCAACATTATCAAAATCCACAAAACTTACTTAGAACTGAACCGTGTTCCTTCGAGATTCTGAAAATCCCCATAGACTTTGTATATATAGCCTACCTGGTTCTTGTAATCAAGGGGTTAACGGTTAAAGGGGTATTCCGGGCCTGATAAACATTTGTTATTTGAATAAGCAGAATAAGAGGCATAATTGGGGAAAATTTGATCAAAATCGGACAAGAAACACGGGAGTTATACCTATTTGAACATCATGTAGTAATGAGCGATCGTTTCAAAATTGCCGCCATATGCAACATCATTGACGAGCAACTCGCCATGGCTTTAGTACATGAAAATACACTTATTTCTCATTTTCGTTGCTAAAAATTAATTTTTCTCTGCTTGTTTTCACGAATTCATAGAAGAATATCGTTGGGCCAACCTCTTTGGAATTTGTAAGCTCATAAATTTGCTTTTGTTATTAAGAAAATTTTAATTTGTAAAATTTCCATGTAGAAGTCAAGATGGCTGCAGCTCGCAAGTGACGTCACGATCGATAGTATTGCGAACGATACTAAAAAATCGGAGCAAAGTTCATCCTGTCATAACTTTTGTATTGCTCTACCGTTTTGGGGCTCAGATTTTCGATAATGATTCTTTATATTCACTTCATTTTATAGCAAACATCACATTTCTGGGGTGGAATTCCCCTTTAAGCCATTATCATATTACCTTGTTGCATTCGTATTACAATAGAAGCATGGAACAGGTTTTGATTTTCCAAATTTGTCTTTCTTTATAAAGATTTTACGATTGAAGTGTTTGATTTGCAATGCTTCATGGGAGATTTTCAACTGTGTGCAAAATTAGTGTGATGAGTTAGCACATAATGTACCACTTTGCCTTTTCACTCATAACTTGGTCATATGACGTTTATTTACCATGAAATTTTCACAGATCAGGGGGTGGTATTCTGTAAGGATCTTAGGAGGTAAAGTATTCTGTAAGTTCCTCTTAAAGTTGATCTTAAAGAAGATAAGATCAACTCCAAGAAGTTGATCTTAGGTATGCAAGTTTATGTAAATCACCTGTCCTAAGATAAGAGGTATTCTGTAACTGCACTTAGTATCATTGCGCGCTCCTAAATATAACACTGCCCCTACCCTGTCTTAGCCATTGGATAATACACACAACAATATTTGCAAAATTAGTAGCGCGTAAGGCAAGATAACGCGCACTCAGTGGACAATGAAAACTCGCGCCGTGTAGTTGTTGTGCGCGGAGAAACAATCAAACTCGAGTAACCGAAGCCCCAGTGTTAAATTAAGATAGAGATAATCTCTGATTGGTTAGATAACATCTTCATGGCACGGATTAATTATGCATTATTCATGCTAAGATCGTCCTAAGATCAACTTACAGAATACCGATTTTGCAGATCTTAGGGAGGTCTTAGAGTTGATCTTAGATCAACTCCTAAGATCATCTCTAGGATGAACTTACAGAATACCACCCCCTGATCAAATACACATTTGATCAAACCTTTGTCAGTTTTTGCACATGTATGCCGACAAAGTTATTAGATCCCTTTAATTTAGTTCACTTTAATGTGCCACTTCCTATTTCTCCCTCTTGTGTAATTCTTGCATTCGCTTTTCCTAGAATTCTTCGGTTGATGCAATTTCCTTTATTCATCTTCCGCATGATCAATACATCAAGCTCATTCTATGTCTGCATTCAATATGTTATCTTACTTTACAAAAACCATTACCTCTCCTTTCTCATCAAGTGTAAGAAATACATGGGGGCTCTGGGGCAAATTCTCCGCCGAAATACCAAAATGAGCCCCCCAAAATCATAAGAGAGCCGCCATATATTTGCATCTATATAGAGTTCAATGTAAAACAAATTTTTTAGTGTTATTTTCATGTAAGCAAGCTTGAAAGTAGCCCCGATTAAATACATTTTAATTGTTTTCCCTGCTATGTCTACATTCCAATATGTTATCTTGCTTTACAAAACCATTACAAACCTAATCCATCACCCCTCCTTACTCATTTCACTTTACTCAACAAAATAGAAAACAATTAATGTCAGTGCTGGTCAATATGTTTTTCTTGTTTTTTTCTTGGATACAAAAAGGGAAAAAAATTTACTACTATTAAATACCAGGGATGCCAGTGGCAAATGGCTCCAGGGCCTGAAAATTTGTGGAGACTCAAAATAATGCGCGTGAAGCGCACATCACGAGCACGAAGTCCCTTTAGCCAGGGTCCAGGGACCGCTTTTTAGGGCCCTGGAAGCTCTGAGGTTCCAGATGCTCTCTGGTGGAATCTGAGCCTATTTTGGGGATAATATCCCCTAAAAAAATATATTTTGAAAAAAAAAAAATATATATATATATATATATCTTTTTTTTGTTTTTTTTTGGGGGGGGGGGCCGGATTTTTAAAATAAAAAACGGAAGAAAGCCGGAATTCCGGCTATAGCCGAACTCTGGCATCCCTGTAAATACTACTTACTCTCCACTGTTCTCCAGATTACTCCCATTTTTTCCCTTCTTTTCCACTCTAAAACTGTTACTCTCTAATTTATAGATTCTCCTTCTCTTTATTAATCATTAACTATCATTACACCCAGTGGCGTAACTAAGTCGGATTGATTTGGGGGCACACCTTACATGTATTTCTTAGTTTTTTTTCAAAAAAATGTCCCCTTATGTTTCTTATTGTTTTTTGTTTTTTTCAAATGATTGCCCCCAATGCCCCCCGCCCCCCCCCCACCCCCCCCCTCCCCCCATGCGCTGCACCACTGATTACACATAATTGAATTGGAAATGCTAACAGCCACTTCTAGTTACAACTTAAATGTTTAGTTTAACGTGTAAATCAGTCTGTCAGCATTTTTTTTTTTACTGTCCAGTATTCAATTGCACCAACAAGCACTTAGTGCTACTTTCAGTTAATGTTCTTTGACTTTCATGATTTGTTTCCTCTATTCACAAATAGAACAACAATTATAACATCCACTGTACTGTTGTCGCTCATGTAAAACTTAGTAACACAATCTGCAGTAACCACTACAGTGCCCTCTATTGGTGAAACACAGTCAAGTCTGAAGAGAAATTGTAATTATTATGCCGTGAATTGAGGTCAATACTCAAGCTTTACAAGATCAACCGGACATTCATCACCCACAACAAAGTACAACCACTAACGCAGATGAAATCATATACCCCAATGAATTTTGATTGCTGCTGTGAAATTGCCTGAAAAGCTGCTAACACTGTACGCTACGTGATACAAGTCAATGATGAATGCATGCACACGTTTCTTTTCTATTGGCAGTCTTCTGTCTATTTGCACAAGTATACAGTTCAAATATATTTAAGCAAGCCAAGCGCATATATCTTTTTTTTTTCATTATGTAGCTCTCCATTTTAATGAACGATATTTTGATCTCTTCACCTTGACTTTGTTTCTAAAGGTCTTTTACATTTATATTTAATTTCACTATTTCAGATCTAGAGCTCTGCATAATTCACAACAGATTCATTCACAAATACATTGGAGTTGAGAGCAAAATATAGACTACTTGAAAAGGGTATGCTGAAAACCAGATGACACATTACATTCAAATATTGTTATCGACAAATACTCCTTCATATTTTATATCCTTACATAAAATCCCTGACAGAATGTATTCATTATGAAGAGGGGGAAAATAATAATTAACCTGTTCCCTAAGTACTACATTGTAATCCACATAGAGTTAATACAGAACCCACAAGGTTCCCTTAGGCAATTTGTTAATATAATGTTAAGTAGAAAAGATTATCTTAAAAGAACTATTTTGGAAACAAACTATTCTCCTTTTCTTCAGAATGAAATAATGCCAGATTCTACAAAACTGTGACTCACACTGACAAGTTATAATGAATGAATATCGTTAAATAAATTTATCTTGACATTTTGCATTTTCTGCTGCCAATTACTCAATTCAATTTGTATGTACTTGACTGTACTTGTACTTTCATAACTCCTCTTTAGATCGGTCAACCTTTGAGCACATCATTAGTCATATCTTTCAGAAAACTTGTAAACTGTCCATTTTCCCTTGAGGTACAACTGAGTGCACAAGTAGTGATCAATGTAAATTAACCTATTCCCTTCAAGATTCTTATCCACCCACATACAGTAGAACCTCTTTATAATGAGCTGTGTTATAATGAGGTACATGTAACTGCTATAGTGAGGGCATTTCCAGTTTCTATGCATTTTATAATTCTTTTTCAGCTATGACACAACAAGATATTTGAAATAAAGAGGTAAATTCATTTGGCCCATGTGCTCATAATAATGAAGTTCACTGTATTAACTATGTATACATAGCAAAGGGTAACAAAACCAATTGACAGTATGTCGACCTATTACTTACACCAGTCTAATAATTATATCTTCTTTACCTGCTATGAAAAACAGATAGTGCCAAGCTTCCTGCAGTAGATTTCAAGATGATATACATGTATCACTCGATAGTCTCCATCTAATCCTTGGATTAGTCTAATTGCCAAATAGGATTTTTCCCAAGCTCTCTGCTAAGGTTTAGTCAAGACCTTACTCTTCAACTTACTTCTTGAGTGCCAAGCTCGCATTTTTGCACCACATAATACACCCAAACCTCCCTTGGCTCTTATGTGAGGATACAATACAGATACATGTGGGTCAATCCACGTCAAATCAACCGGTGGGTGCAGGGTTGGCATATTTCCCGGACAATTGCTTATTTCCCGGACGGGCGGGAAATACTGGGAAATACCGGTAATTACCACCTTTTTAGCGGGAAATACCGGGAAATATGGCTCAAGGTTAAAATTCATTTCTAAATTGGGATATATCCTATAAAGATGTGGGTAGTTTATTTTGTAACCTGAATAGATGAATCATAAAAATGAAATTGTATAAAACATGTCTTGTGAATTGAATTAAACATCCATCAATAAGAATTGTATTATTTTTTAAATTACACACAAAATCAAATTGACTTTTCTGAGCGGGCAATATTATTTTGTCCATTGGTTTACTGTGTATTCATATTGACCGTCAAACTACACACAAAAGCCCATTGACTTTTCTGAGCGGGCAATAATATTTTGTCCATTGGTTTATATTGACCGGCAAATTACACACAAAATCCCATTGACTTTTCTGAGAGGGCAATATTATTTTGTCCATTGGATACTGTGTGTTCATATTGAACAGCAATTACAGAGAATATCCCATTGACTTTTCTGAGCGGGCAATATCATTTCTTTCACCTGTACATACATATAGTTTTGTTGGCTAAAATTGCCCTGCTCAGATGTCTGCTACACGGTTAATAATAATCAATAGATGACATTGAAGATGTTTCATCATACTGGATATCAGAAACTTCCTTTGTGAGGGCTTTTTTGTTTAAAGTTCTGCCAGTTTGTCTAATACCAATTCTATGTGTTGTCTAGATTCATAATTGTCTGATCAGTTCAGCTGATAGAAACTTAAAGTCTATTATCATTTCGATTATGGAACCTCACTCATTGGAAATAACCTACAGTTTTATTTAAAGTTTCTGAAAAACCCCACAGACTTTGTATACAATCAACCTGGTTCCCGTAGTCAAGGGGCTATATTTATGTAAGAGCATAAGACCACTTGGACTGTTATGACCCACAAATATGTTAGACAATTTGACACATAGACTGACGTTCATGATTCTTATTTCAGCAGGTTTGCTGCTTTTCTGTCTATTGTTGAGTATTGTTTTGGTCTTTTTTCATTTGGTCGAAGTACCGAAAACATCTACGACAGCATGATTCATGTGGATTGAATCATTTTGTCTAATCATCAGTTCAGGTACATGTAATGTGTTTATAGCTATAGTCTATGTACAGTATACCTCAACCTCATTCGAGATAAGATAAAATTAAATAAACTGTCATTTGCCCAGACGAAGATCCTGACAGGATGGAAAGCTATAGGCTGTATACGACTCTCATTTTACCACATTGGCGATTTTTAGTAGACAAGCGGCTAATTAATTCAATGTAAGTGTTAGACAAAGTGGCATTTAGACAGTCTATTATATTAGACTAAATTCTTTTTCCTATTGTCTAATGTCAAACTGGGTCCAAACAATTATGATAGACTAACAGCTTGCTGAAGAATATTTCTAAACACAATGTACACAAAAAAGAATAAGAAGTTCCAGTAAAGGGCAAGTCCAAGCTATTTTGTAGGCATAACGCGTGGGACATCAGAGCGAAAAAGAGGGCTTACTCTTATAAGAAATATTGAAACTCCAATTTGTTTCATATTTTAGATACTTTGTAGCAAGTTTTATCAAATACCAAAAAAAAAATTGAAATCCTCCATGCAATAATAATGTATGCGACTTTATGCTAGCGTCACGCGTGGGACCAGAGAAAGTTGGTATTTTTAAACTTTGACTTTGAATGTGAATTCCTCTGAATTTATATACAATTTCAAAACATACTTGGTATGGTCTTAATGTGCATCTTGTGCTCTACGAATATATGAAATTTCATCATCTCAAAACTTTGGAATTTCATACAGGGTCGATTTGAAAAAAAATTGCATTGTCACGCGTGGGACATGTCACGCGTGGGACATTTTGCTGCCATGCGTTTTACATAGGCCCATCACCAAATGTGATCTTATTATAGATATTTCAATTATTTGAGCTTGGAAAATGCTAATTTTTTGCATAAATGTTCTTTATGACATTTCTTAACAATATTTAAAAACAAAAGTTGCAAAACCTAATTTTTTCCTTATGTATTTCTTTGTTTTAGGAAATTCTTATGTATTTCTTTGTTTTTCAACTTCCATTTTGACATCTTTTTTTTTATGAAATAAATTATTCACCATTGTAAAACAGTTATTGGCCTAAAACTAATTATTTTCAGTGATTAAAATGAGAAATAATTGCATTTTTAAAAATTTATGAAAAAACACTATTTTCCATAGGATTTGTACATAAATCACAAAATCATGCAATTTCAGTAATGACTTCCAGTTTGAAAAAGTCATGTGACTTTGTGAGCGTATACTTGTTCGTCATAAATTTGGTCTTAAAAGTTGCGGAAGACTTTAAAGAAAATACTTGTAAAGTTGCGGGCTAATATCTTTATGCATTGCGAAATTATCGCATATTTGCCAATTGGCCAAAACAAGATTTTTAAAAACCCATTGCTTTACTTTACAAATTGTCCCACGCGTTACAAAATGTCCCACGCGTGACAAAATCTAATTGTAGAATTATGCTAAAATGGTAAATGTCATTAACTTTTGTTGCTATGTTATTGATGTCCCCCAAGGTAAATTAGAACTTTGTAGAGTTTCAGAAAAATAAACCTCTCAATTAACGAGAAATCAAAACAATAACATGTGAAAATGTAACGCGTGGGACATGCTGATTTTGGAACGCGTCTAATTTGCATATTAAATGAGATAACAAGCTGAAAATCATAATCCAACTTCCTTCATGTTATGACTTCAGGTCAAGCCAATAATAAGTAAAGAATCATTACAAGTATTTTAAATATGATTAGATTTGTCTTTAATTCAGATGTCCCACGCGTGACGCTCATTAAAATAGCATGCCAATATATTTGATTGTTACTTCTTACTGGAGACACGTTTTAAATTTGAGTTTTCTAATTATTAAAATTTAATATCTTAGCTTTAAAATGACATCAAGTTTTACTTGATTGGGTGAAGATGAAAATTCACCCCCTTGGGAACAAATACCTTGGACTTGCCCTAAAACAACAACAAGTTAAGTAAAAACAATGAAAATAAAAAGAAATAAATCATATTTCCCACTTTTCTCATATTTACCGGACGGGCACCTTATTTCCCGGGCGGTATTTCTCGGTATTTACCGGTGGGAATTCCCGCCACCGGTATTTCCCGGCCAACCCTGGGTGGGTGTCACCCGACCCCCTTCGATTTCGCTAAAATTCGCACCAATTGTTCCCCCAAGTGTCTGACGGAAAACCCTGAAATGTTTTGCCCCGAAGTCATTCGGTTGCTAAGTTACGGCCGCGCCTAGCAACCAATGCGCGGTCAAACCGTTTCTTCTTTAAAATTTTGGCCATTTTGATTATCTGCTGTAGCTAAAATTGAAAAGCCAGAGCTCTCATTGTCTGGAAATTGGAAGAACTAAATAGCCTTATTTTAGCTTTAGTACTTCTAGTTCTACCTGATGATTTTGAATTATTTGGCCCAGATAAGTTTGGCATGCATGACGCACAGAAATAAGGCATTGCTAGGGAACCGAGTCCTGGCCTTACTAGACCGGGTCTAGTCACAATGCATACGCCTGTCTCTGTCGCGTGCCATGGTGTAGATTTGTAGATAGATTGTAAAAATATCATTTTATTTTTAAACCACGACTACTAATCAATGACTTAAGATGGTCTTAAATGATTGTTAAGACCACGCTATCATCAAGCCCAAAGCTACAGAGTACAGATACAGAGTCATAAACTCATACACTTCGACCTTTGTGACTCGACCAGGTCCAGGACTAGAGTCTAGCTAGCCTAGCCCTAGCTATGCTAGACTAGTTAGACCTAGGCCTAGACTTTCATTCAGTTCACCTACCTACCTAGGCCTATTTCATTGTGATCTGTGCACGATCAGTCAAGCATGCTAAAGCCCACGCCCAAGGCAGGGCCAAACTTAAAATATAAGTTATTACTGAGGCCAAATCATTCATAACTAATACCACAATTATAATTTAATATCACTATCACTCGGTCTCTCAGAGTCAGACTAGAGTCAGGACTCCAGTCTCACTCTCTGAATTCTCGGTTAGACTCACCGAGTATACAATTTAGTGTCAGTGAACAACAAAGTCAAATAATGATTTGTCACAAGATCTCAAATATACGTAGAACGTTGTAAATAATCACAGTTATGTTCCAAAAGAAGTGAAATTACAGTGAAAGAGCGAAGTAACAGTGCCGTGTTGACTGTCCATTGTTTTCACAACATATTTGACCACACATGGGACTATGGAAATCCCGTTTATATGATTGTGGCAAATAACATTACTTCTTATCAATTTGGGCGCCCAAATGAGTAATACATTTATAATATTTACTAGGATGGTCTATAATACACATGATATTTTTCAATATTTACCTTCCATAGCAGAAAATATGGCCAACAAATGTCCAATCTTCATGTGGATTTGACAGTCGTGCAACTCCTCGTTCACCACGTAAAGTCACCAAGGTGAAGCTAGCGACCAAACTCAGCAGCCAAACTCAGCAGCCAAAACCAGCAACCAAACTATCGATACCGATCATTTGGTGTTGTATCGCCAATGTGAACGCGCTCATATCGCTGTACGTACGTGTCTTCCGTACCATGCATGACTCCAACTCATTCCAACTGCGCACCAAACACACGTGCGTTCAAGTAGCGGAGGAAAGATGACGTAATTTTGTTCAGAAAAAAAAAATCATAAAAACAATACTTAGGTTCTTATAATCTGTAGTTTTATGCTGGATTTGGCATTACGGTAATGCTATCTTTCAAAATAAGTCTGGATAAATCTGGTAAATAATAACTTTTGTTGATTATTAAGTGCAAAGCATGCAATCGATTTAATTTTATATTACGGGGATAATATTTACTACTTCAGTGAGCGTGTCAACCACACGATCCGACCAGTCGTCTCGGGAGTGGAAGGGGGTGGGGGAGAGGGGTTATAATAAAAAATAAAATATTAAACTATAGTTAATAATCAACAAATACAAATTTCAAGTCTGAAAGCATCCATATACAAGAATGCACACTATAGTCTATGCGTCATTCCCTTTAAATTTCAACATCTTTATCTCGGGTTGCTACAAGATGTCCCCATCCAGATCTCTGTATTATATAATAATCAACAAATACAGGAAATTTCACGTCAAAATATTAAAGTATAGTCGGGCGCCGACGGTTTAAAGGACGCCCTGCACGGTCTGAAAGCATCCATATACAAGAATGCACACTATAGTCTATGCGTCATTCCCTTTAAATTTCAACATCTTTATTTCGGGTTGCTACAAGATGTCCCCATCCAGATCTCTGTATTATATTATAATCAACAAATACACGAAATTTCAAGTCAAAATATTAAAGTATAGTCGGGCGGCGACGGTTTAAAGGACGCCCTGCACGGTCTGAAAGCATCCATATACAAGAATGCACAATATAGGCTATGCGTCATTCCCTTTAAATTTCAACATCTTTATCTCGGGTTGCTACAAGATGTCCTCATCCAGATCTCTGTATTATATAATAATCAACAAATACAGGAAATTTCACGTCAAAATATTAAAGTATAGTCGGGCGCCGACGGTTTAAAGGACGCCCTGCACGGTCTGAAAGCATCCATATACAAGAATGCACACTATAGACTATGCGTAATTCCCTTTAAATTTCAACATCTTTATCTGGGGTTGCTATAAGATGTCCCCATCCAGATCTCTGTATTATATAATAATCAACAAATACATGAAATTTCAAGTCAAAATATTAAAGTATAGTCGGGCGGCGACGGTTTAAAGGACGCCCTGCACGGTCTGAAAGCATCCATATACAAGAATGCACACTATAGTCTATGCGTCATTCCCTTTAAATTTCAACATCTTTATCTCGGGTTGCTACAAGATGTCCCCATCCAGATCTCTGTATTATATAATAATCAACAAAAACAGGAAATTTCACGTCAAAATATTAAAGTATAGTCGGGCGCCGACGGTTTAAAGGACGCCCTGCACGGTCTGAAAGCATCCATAAAGAAGAATGCACACTATAGTCTATGCGTCATTCCCTTTAAATTTCAACATCTTTATTTCGGGTTGCTACAAGATGTCCCCATCCAGATCTCTGTATTATATAATAATCAACAAATACAGGAAATTTCACGTCAAAATATTAAAGTATAGTCGGGCGCCGACGGTTTAAAGGACGCCCTGCACGGTCTGAAAGCATCCATATACAAGAATGCACACTATAGTCTATGCGTCATTCCCTTTAAATTTCAACATCTTTATTTCGGGTTGCTACAAGATGTCCCCATCCAGATCTCTGTATTATATTATAATCAACAAATACAGCAAATTTCAAGTCAAAATATTAAAATATAGTCGGGCGGCGACGGTTTAAAGGACGCCCTGCACGGTCTGAAAGCATCCATATACAAGAATGCACAATATAGTCTATGCGTCATTCCCTTTAAATTTCAACATCTTTATCTCGGGTTGCTACAAGATGTCCCCATCCAGATCTCTGTATTATATAATAATCAACAAATACAGGAAATTTCACGTCAAAATATTAAAGGGTAGTCGGGCGCCGACGGTTTAAAGGACGCCCTGCACGGTCTGAAAGCATCCATAAACAAGAATGCACACTATAGTCTATGCGTCATTCCCTTTAAATTTCAACATCTTTATTTCGGGTTGCTACAAGATGTCCCCATCCAGATCTCTGTATTATATAATAATCAACAAATACAGCAAATTTCAAGTCAAAATATTAAAGTATAGTCGGGCGGCGACGGTTTAAAGGACGCCATGCACGGTCTGAAAGCATCCATATACAAGAATGCACACTATAGTCTATGCGTCATTTCCTTTAAATTTCAACATCTTTATCTCGGGTTGCTACAAGATGTCCCCATCCAGATCTCTGTATTATATAATAATCAACAATACAGGAAATTTCACGTCAAAATATTAAAGTATAGTCGGGCGCCGACGGTTTAAAGGACGCCCGGCACGGTCTGAAAGCATCCATATACAAGAATGCACACTATAGACTATGCGTCATTCCCTTTAAATTTCAACATCTTTATTTCGGGTTGCTACAAGATGTCCCCATCCAGATCTCTGTATTATATAATAATCAACAAATACAGCAAATTTCAAGTCAAAATATTAAAGTATAGTCGGGCGGCGACGGTTTAAAGGACGCCCTGCACGGTCTGAAAGCATCCATATACAAGAATGCACATATAGTCTATGCGTCATTCCCTTTAAATTTCAACATCTTTATCTCGGGTTGCTACAAGATGTCTCCATCCAGATCTCTGTATTATATAATAATCAACAAATACAGGAAATTTCACGTCAAAATATTAAAGTATAGTCGGGCGCCGACGGATTAAAGGACGCCCTGCTCGGTCTGAAAGCATCCATATACAAGAATGCACACTATAGACTATGCGTCATTCCCTTTAAATTTCAACATCTTTATCTCGGGTTGCTACAAGATGTCCCCATCCAGATCTCTGTATTATATAATAATCAACAAATACATCAAATTTCAAGTCAAAATATGAAAGTATAGTCGGGCGGCGACGATTTAAAGGACGCCCTGCACGGTCTGAAAGCATCCATATACAAGAATGCACATATAGTCTATGCGTCATTCCCTTTAAATTTCAACATCTTTATCTCGGGTTGCTACAAGATGTCCCCATCCAGATCTCTGTATTATATAATAATCAACAAATACAGGAAATTTCACGTCAAAATATTAAAGTATAGTCGGGCGCCGACGGTTAAAAGGACGCCCTGCACGGTCTGAAAGCATCCATATACAAGAATGCACACTATAGTCTATGCGTCATTCCCTTTAAATTTCAATATCTTTATCTCGGGTTGCTACAAGATGTCCCCATCCAGATCTCTGTATTATATAATAATCAACAAATACAGGAAATTTCACGTCAAAATATTAAAGTATAGTCGGGCGCCGACGGTTTAAAGGACGCCCTGCACGGTCTGAAAGCATCCATAAACAAGAATGCACACTATAGTCTATGCGTCATTCCCTTTAAATTTCAACATCTTTATTTCGGGTTGCTACAAGATGTCCCCATCCAGATCTCTGTATTATATAATAATCAACAAATACAGCAAATTTCACGTCAAAATATTAAAGTATAGTCGGGCGGCGACGGTTTAAAGGACGCCATGCACGGTCTGAGAGCATCCATATACAAGAATGCACACTATAGTCTATGCGTCATTTCCTTTAAATTTCAACATCTTTATCTCGGGTTGCTACAAGATGTCCCCATCCAGATCTCTGTATTATATAATAATCAACAATACAGGAAATTTCACGTCAAAATATTAAAGTATAGTCGGGCGCCGACGGTTTAAAGGACGCCCGGCACGGTCTGAAAGCATCCATATACAAGAATGCACACTATAGACTATGCGTCATTCCCTTTAAATTTCAACATCTTTATTTCGGGTTGCTACAAGATGTCCCCATCCAGATCTCTGTATTATATAATAATCAACAAATACAGCAAATTTCAAGTCAAAATATTAAAGTATAGTCGGGCGGCGACGGTTTAAAGGACGCCCTGCACGGTCTGAAAGCATCCATATACAAGAATGCACATATAGTCTATGCGTCATTCCCTTTAAATTTCAACATCTTTATCTCAGGTTGCTACAAGATGTCCCCATCCAGATCTCTGTATTATATAATAATCAACAAATACAGCAAATTTCAAGTCAAAATATTAAAGTATAGTCGGGCGGCGACGGTTTAAAGGACGCCCTGCACGGTCTGAAAGCATCCATATACCAGAATGCACACTATATTCTATGCGTCATTCCCTTTAAATTTCAACATCTTTATCTCGGGTTGCTACAAGATGTCCCCATCCAGATCTCTGTATTATATAATAATCAACAAATACAGCAAATTTCAAGTCAAAATATTAAAGTATAGTCGGGCGCCGGCGGTTTAAAGGACGCCCTGCACGGTCTGAAAGCACCCATATACAAGAATGCACACTATAGTCTATGCGTCATTCTCTTTAAATTTCAACATCTTTATCTCGGGTTGCTACAAGATGTCCCCATCCAGATCTCTGTATTATATAATAATCAACAAATACAGCAAATTTCACGTCAAAATATTAAAGTATAGTCGGGCGCCGACGGTTTAAAGGACGCCCTGCACGGTCTGAAAGCATCCATAAACAAGAATGCACACTATAGTCTATGCGTCATTCCCTTTAAATTTCAACATCTTTATCTCGGGTTGCTACAAGATGTCCCCATCCAGATCTCTGTATTATATAATAATCAACAAATACAGGAAATTTCACGTCAAAATATTAAAGTATAGTCGGGCGCCGACGGTTTAAAGGACGCCCTGCACGGTCTGAAAGCATCCATATACAAGAATGCACACTATAGTCTATGCGTCATTCCCTTTAAATTTCAACATCTTTATTTCGGGTTGCTACAAGATGTCCCCATCCAGATCTCTGTATTATATTATAATCAACAAATACACGAAATTTCAAGTCAAAATATTAAAGTATAGTCGGGCGGCGACGGTTTAAAGGACGCCCTGCACGGTCTGAAAGCATCCATATACAAGAATGCACAATATAGGCTATGCGTCATTCCCTTTAAATTTCAACATCTTTATCTCGGGTTGCTACAAGATGTCCTCATCCAGATCTCTGTATTATATAATAATCAACAAATACAGGAAATTTCACGTCAAAATATTAAAGTATAGTCGGGCGCCGACGGTTTAAAGGACGCCCTGCACGGTCTGAAAGCATCCATATACAAGAATGCACACTATAGACTATGCGTCATTCCCTTTAAATTTCAACATCTTTATCTGGGGTTGCTATAAGATGTCCCCATCCAGATCTCTGTATTATATAATAATCAACAAATACATGAAATTTCAAGTCAAAATATTAAAGTATAGTCGGGCGGCGACGGTTTAAAGGACGCCCTGCACGGTCTGAAAGCATCCATATACAAGAATGCACACTATAGTCTATGCGTCATTCCCTTTAAATTTCAACATCTTTATCTCGGGTTGCTACAAGATGTCCCCATCCAGATCTCTGTATTATATAATAATCAACAAAAACAGGAAATTTCACGTCAAAATATTAAAGTATAGTCGGGCGCCGACGGTTTAAAGGACGCCCTGCACGGTCTGAAAGCATCCATAAAGAAGAATGCACACTATAGTCTATGCGTCATTCCCTTTAAATTTCAACATCTTTATTTCGGGTTGCTACAAGATGTCCCCATCCAGATCTCTGTATTATATAATAATCAACAAATACAGGAAATTTCACGTCAAAATATTAAAGTATAGTCGGGCGCCGACGGTTTAAAGGACGCCCTGCACGGTCTGAAAGCATCCATATACAAGAATGCACACTATAGTCTATGCGTCATTCCCTTTAAATTTCAACATCTTTATTTCGGGTTGCTACAAGATGTCCCCATCCAGATCTCTGTATTATATTATAATCAACAAATACAGCAAATTTCAAGTCAAAATATTAAAATATAGTCGGGCGGCGACGGTTTAAAGGACGCCCTGCACGGTCTGAAAGCATCCATATACAAGAATGCACAATATAGTCTATGCGTCATTCCCTTTAAATTTCAACATCTTTATCTCGGGTTGCTACAAGATGTCCCCATCCAGATCTCTGTATTATATAATAATCAACAAATACAGGAAATTTCACGTCAAAATATTAAAGGGTAGTCGGGCGCCGACGGTTTAAAGGACGTCCTGCACGGTCTGAAAGCATCCATAAACAAGAATGCACACTATAGTCTATGCGTCATTCCCTTTAAATTTCAACATCTTTATTTCGGGTTGCTACAAGATGTCCCCATCCAGATCTCTGTATTATATAATAATCAACAAATACAGCAAATTTCAAGTCAAAATATTAAAGTATAGTCGGGCGGCGACGGTTTAAAGGACGCCATGCACGGTCTGAAAGCATCCATATACAAGAATGCACACTATAGTCTATGCGTCATTTCCTTTAAATTTCAACATCTTTATCTCGGGTTGCTACAAGATGTCCCCATCCAGATCTCTGTATTATATAATAATCAACAATACAGGAAATTTCACGTCAAAATATTAAAGTATAGTCGGGCGCCGACGGTTTAAAGGACGCCCGGCACGGTCTGAAAGCATCCATATACAAGAATGCACACTATAGACTATGCGTCATTCCCTTTAAATTTCAACATCTTTATTTCGGGTTGCTACAAGATGTCCCCATCCAGATCTCTGTATTATATAATAATCAACAAATACAGCAAATTTCAAGTCAAAATATTAAAGTATAGTCGGGCGGCGACGGTTTAAAGGACGCCCTGCACGGTCTGAAAGCATCCATATACAAGAATGCACATATAGTCTATGCGTCATTCCCTTTAAATTTCAACATCTTTATCTCGGGTTGCTACAAGATGTCTCCATCCAGATCTCTGTATTATATAATAATCAACAAATACAGGAAATTTCACGTCAAAATATTAAAGTATAGTCGGGCGCCGACGGATTAAAGGACGCCCTGCTCGGTCTGAAAGCATCCATATACAAGAATGCACACTATAGACTATGCGTCATTCCCTTTAAATTTCAACATCTTTATCTCGGGTTGCTACAAGATGTCCCCATCCAGATCTCTGTATTATATAATAATCAACAAATACATCAAATTTCAAGTCAAAATATGAAAGTATAGTCGGGCGGCGACGATTTAAAGGACGCCCTGCACGGTCTGAAAGCATCCATATACAAGAATGCACATATAGTCTATGCGTCATTCCCTTTAAATTTCAACATCTTTATCTCGGGTTGCTACAAGATGTCCCCATCCAGATCTCTGTATTATATAATAATCAACAAATACAGGAAATTTCACGTCAAAATATTAAAGTATAGTCGGGCGCCGACGGTTAAAAGGACGCCCTGCACGGTCTGAAAGCATCCATATACAAGAATGCACACTATAGTCTATGCGTCATTCCCTTTAAATTTCAATATCTTTATCTCGGGTTGCTACAAGATGTCCCCATCCAGATCTCTGTATTATATAATAATCAACAAATACAGGAAATTTCACGTCAAAATATTAAAGTATAGTCGGGCGCCGACGGTTTAAAGGACGCCCTGCACGGTCTGAAAGCATCCATAAACAAGAATGCACACTATAGTCTATGCGTCATTCCCTTTAAATTTCAACATCTTTATTTCGGGTTGCTACAAGATGTCCCCATCCAGATCTCTGTATTATATAATAATCAACAAATACAGCAAATTTCACGTCAAAATATTAAAGTATAGTCGGGCGGCGACGGTTTAAAGGACGCCATGCACGGTCTGAGAGCATCCATATACAAGAATGCACACTATAGTCTATGCGTCATTTCCTTTAAATTTCAACATCTTTATCTCGGGTTGCTACAAGATGTCCCCATCCAGATCTCTGTATTATATAATAATCAACAATACAGGAAATTTCACGTCAAAATATTAAAGTATAGTCGGGCGCCGACGGTTTAAAGGACGCCCGGCACGGTCTGAAAGCATCCATATACAAGAATGCACACTATAGACTATGCGTCATTCCCTTTAAATTTCAACATCTTTATTTCGGGTTGCTACAAGATGTCCCCATCCAGATCTCTGTATTATATAATAATCAACAAATACAGCAAATTTCAAGTCAAAATATTAAAGTATAGTCGGGCGGCGACGGTTTAAAGGACGCCCTGCACGGTCTGAAAGCATCCATATACAAGAATGCACATATAGTCTATGCGTCATTCCCTTTAAATTTCAACATCTTTATCTCAGGTTGCTACAAGATGTCCCCATCCAGATCTCTGTATTATATAATAATCAACAAATACAGCAAATTTCAAGTCAAAATATTAAAGTATAGTCGGGCGGCGACGGTTTAAAGGACGCCCTGCACGGTCTGAAAGCATCCATATACCAGAATGCACACTATATTCTATGCGTCATTCCCTTTAAATTTCAACATCTTTATCTCGGGTTGCTACAAGATGTCCCCATCCAGATCTCTGTATTATATAATAATCAACAAATACAGCAAATTTCAAGTCAAAATATTAAAGTATAGTCGGGCGCCGGCGGTTTAAAGGACGCCCTG
>JBAMJV010002321.1:0-49274 GCA_037951105.1 Echinarachnius parma | reverse complement strand
TAAACCCATTATAAGCGCATGACACAGCTACGGGTAGGTGGGGGAGGGGGGGGGGGGGGGGGGGGGCATCGGGTAATAAAGTAGACGCCTGAGACAGGGACGCGCCCTGATCCCATGCACAAAGTTCTGCCGTTCACAACACCTCATGCATGCACATAACTAAAAAGCCCCATGTGTCCAGGCCTCCAGGGGTGATGCTGAAAGCTCCCCTCCCAACATGGAGGTGTTTGGGGCAATGCCCCATCCTATAGTTCCCCACCATGTTTTTTTTAGTAGTGCCCATGTAACGTTGTAGGGTAACACGAAAGTGACCACTGTAAACAGTTGGCCACTATACAGGGTGGCCCAAAAAAAACGGAACGGGGCACTTCCCAAAATATAATAACACAATGTTTATGTTCATCGGATAGGGTGTCCTTTCCAATGAAAAACGATACCAAGAACAGTTATTTTGGTCAGGTAGTTTTTGTTTAAGGACGCAGTGAGTGAGACCATGTCAGGTGCCGATTTATGTCGATTTCGACCTAGTCAATGCCGGTTTAACCGCACTCCTTGCCCGTAATACCATTCAGCGACCATGTCCATTCTCTCGGCACACGGCTGAGTGCACATTAACAATAGTGCGCGATGCTCAACGATATGAACGGCGGTTAGTGCGATTCATCAAGCGCTGGCTCAATACAAATTGACAAAAAAGAGAACCTGACATGGTGTCACTCACAGCGCCCTAAAACAAAAACTACACGACCAAATTGACTGTTCTTGGTATCGTTGTTCATTTGAAAAGACACTCTATCCGATGGACATAATACATTTGTTACTATATTTTGGGAAGTGCCCCGTTCCGTTTTTTTTGGGCCACCCTGTATAATCAGGTTTCCTCGCATTTATTTCTATATATCACTGACCTTTCTTTTGACCTCTACATGCAGCTTGAGTGCCACTACACACATGATTAGCTGCCCTTTAAGTTGGATTATATGCAGTAGTTTCCTCTATATGGGTTGATTTACAACTTTTACGTACTTAAAGATAATATCCGAAAGTGGAAGCTCCGTTTTTTTAAAGATCAATTTGGCGAGTCGATTTTCAACATTCAGAGGTATCTGTAGGGTATCTAACGGATGCCATTTATATCCAATAGGTATTCTGTAATCTGTAAGACATACTTGTTAACTTGCAAGAGGTTTGAGGTAGTATCTTGAATGCATAAAACGTGTATTTCGTCTTTCAAAACAGCCAAAGTAAAATTTTCTGAAGAACGCCAGATACACGTGACTGATTCTATTGTCTTGGGATTCGCTGACCCCGCACGGTAAATTCGCACAAAATAGAAGCTTCGGACAATCCCCAGGGTCCACAATTTGGCGGCGCACAGGACCCCTTTATCCCCGGGTGGACCCTAGGAGACTCATATTTTTGGATTTGTTACATTCTCCTCTAAATATTCATATGTTCACAAATCAGTACGCTTTTCGATGCACAAAACACCTCTGGGCTGCGGTACCATGCTTTTGATCACCGCTTTCACAGTTTTCGTTCGATCTGCACCAAATTTGGTGGCTTTTCCTGGAATCTCATTGCAAACATTTCGATACAAAATTTGAACGCATTGATTCTTTCCCGTAACTGCTCAGTAGTTCAATTCTCGGGATCATTTTCTTTCTGCAATTATTCCTTCATTCTGTGTCATTAATAAACATGATAAATATTAGTTAAACTGTAACTAAAATAATGCGTTTAATGGCTTTCTTTAAAAATTCTGCTTTATGAATTGTAGGTGTGGGATACGGTGCAGTGGTGCTAATAGCTTTCACCTGTCCAGCAGACTACTGCCCCGAATCCTTCGACATCGCATCGAGCGTCATCTCGTCCGGAGGTGGAATTGGGGCGGTGGTCATGCCACTTTTCGTCAACGAATGGCGGAACGTCTATGGCTGGCGGGGCGCCCTCCTATTAATTGGAGCGCTTCATCTGCACTCGGTCGTCTTCGGGGCGCTGATGAAACCCGTTCCCAAGAGCAAAAGAGAAACGCCGCCTAGGGAAGTGGTCTTGGCGAGACGGGACGGTGGTGGTCAATCGGAGTCCTCCATGAGTTTGTCAACAGTGCGTGACATAATAGCTGGTCCAAGCGATGGTGAGTTGGAAGCAGGGACTCAACGTGTAAATACAGTTTCACTATTCGATTCGTCCTCTAGTCGTGAACTGACCTCGCAGGATGAATTGCCTAATGTGAATCTATCCAGGAATAACACAATTCCATCTAGAAATGAAATTGTTTACAAGAAACTGTTTCCAGTTACAGAAGACGAGGATCACTCCGTAATCCCGGACAGCTTGACAAGGCAAGCTTTGATAGAACATGCATACTACGATGATGTTCAGGGTCTGGCATGTCTGGACAAATCCGAAGAGGGATTGACCAAAAGAGAAGACAAAAACCTGATTTTCGGAAAGAAAAATGAACGATTCGTTGATGATGATCCTGGTGTTTCGCCATCTCAGAGTACTCTGGCGAAAACCAAAACGAACCAATCCCAACTAATTGACATCTCTGACGATGATTCAAAATGTGTTCCAGGGTGTGCTTCTCATCCAGCCATGGGCGCATTCTTGCGGGAGATTGATATCTGTCTCTACCGGGACTTTCCACAATTCTGTATCCCAATGGCCATCTATCACTCGATGTTTGCATTCGCCTTCACATCCTGGACCGTTTTCCTCATCCCGAATGCCGAATCGAAAGGCATCTCGTCAAATTCTGCCGTTTACCTAGCAACGATTGGAGGCGTGGGGGGAATAGCAGGGCGGTTCGGTGCTGGTTTGATCGCTGACAGACAGTGGGTCAGAAATATGACGTTTGCAAGCCTCTTGAGTCTCGTTGATGGTCTGACCTTCTTCATTAACTATGCTGCTACGACGTTCTGGTCTCTGGGAATACTATCTGGACTCAACGGCGTCTGCCTAGGAGCGAAGATAACCTTGCTTAACATCATCGTAAAAGGTGAACTTCCCGAGAGCCGATTCAGAGCAGCTATGGCCATGTTGTTCCTAGTCGGAGGTATTGCCGTGTCTCTGAGTGGACTGACGGCTGGTGAGTCTATCAATGTACAAATGATGCACAGGTTTGAGTTGGTCGGTAGGAATTGTGTGCACAAGGTACCTTTGTATGGTTTGAACCCATGAGGCGCAGCCGAGTGGGTTTTTAGACCAAAAGGTACCGCGTGCACATAATTCCACCGACCCTCGAATAAAACCTGTACATCATCTGTTTAATAAAATGGGGCCCCACAAATTTTCAAAAATCAAAAAATCTGTTGTTGTTGTCTTTTTTAAATTTACCGGATGCATGTTAAAATCATTCTTCCTTCATTTAGGGGGTAATTTTGCTAGCTTCCCTTCCAAAAACCTGTGATAGGGGGGGTAATTTTGGTGGCTTCCCTTCCAAAAGCCCGTGATAGGGGGGTAATTTTGATGGCTTCCCTCCCAAAAGCCCGTGATAGGGGGTCAAAATCCTAACCCATCTCTAAGAATCTGGAACAAGCATATGTGTATGGTTGACCGCCTGAGTGGGGGGGGGGGGGGGGGGGGGGGGCGGGCTGTTAGTGCAACTTACAAAATGGTGAACAGAAAGACGAAGACGAGCTCGAAGAAAGATGAACCAGAGGCAGAACGCTAATCAGGAATGAAGATGAAGGGGGGGTGAAGAATGAAGAAGGAATGAAGATCACAATGCGTCTGTATCATAATTTGCGTTTGATTCTTGTTTTAAAAAGGACCGAAGAGTCGCGCCGAGCTGATCGCCCGTAAACACGATAACTGGGATTTCGGAGGTGTCGATCAGATATACCGCGTGGATATTGTGTATATCGTGTTGATATCGATAATATCGAGTGCAGCCAGTAGAAAATACATGTCGATACACGATAATTGACTGATGCAGGGATTCTTCTACCCATTTTATAATAGAAAATTAATGTACACTGTGATGTTCTGTCATGTAACTATCATAGCTATAGTTATAGTCATCAAATGTCAAAGTTTTATCATAGTCGTGTTCGAAGATAGCCTTACGTAAAATCGGACCCCGGTTCATTAGTCAATTCAAGAAAATTCTATAAATTGTATCTCATATATTGTGCCGTGCTGTTGTTGTTTTCTCTATATACTATAAATGTTTACCCCAAATTAATTCCCTTTCAACGATCTGTTCATATTGCCAGGTGCGCTGTTTGATGCAACCAACTCCTACAACCTGTCCTTCTGTGTTGCTGGCGCAGCTGAAATAGTGGCCACTCTCGTCATCCTCATCCCTATGCTGCCGAAACGTCGAAAACCGAGACGAGGATCGGTTCGACGGACATCATCGACATCGCTGCGGTAGATAGTTCCATGAAACATTCCAGGGATGTTCCACAAAGATCCTAAGTTGAACTTAAATGTTGGGCTTAAAATCACGGAAGGCCGTTATTTTCTTTGTAAAATGTTAGGGTGAGAGTAGGGTTACGGTTAGGGTTTAGAGTTAGCTGAGTAAATCCACCTCCTGTGCTGCTAATAAAAAGGTATTGTATTCGCGATAACTTCCCCCACGATAAATACCCCTACTCCAATATATTATACCACTCATTGATATGGACAAAAAATGTAGTTGTATTCTAGTCATTACACAATCGTTATTACTTCATAATTGTTAGGACATTTTTGCAATAAATATCTATTACCATTTTCGACACAAATTTGCACAAACGCATTTTTGTTAAATCGCTGATACAAACATAAATCATTCGAGGGCAAGCCTATTATGCCCTCCTATTACCAATATTATATAATGGTATATCAGAAAGCACACATATTCCCCTTTAATATGACACCAGATAACCTCAGAAAATTTCACTTTAGTATATTCAAAAATTGTTTTCGTGACTCTACCACATTTTTAGACAAACGATAAGGGTAAAATGAATAAAACAGAGTAAAAAAACCTGATTATCAGCATGATTTGATAAGTCATTATTTGTGTGAGTAGTATGTAATCATTCATTATTTGTATGTTCATCTGTTGTGTAGTTTTTCGTTATTATTTGGGACTGTAAATGTTTTTGTTACATTATGTTTATATTTAGATGTTTTAATATATCATTGCAATGATTCAAGTGATATAGTAACTTTGTTGTTTTATGTGCAACAAGAAATTAATGAAAATGTATCTTTCTGTGATCGTATGTGTCCACTTTATATGTGTGGAAACTTCACACGTTAAATTGATGTTATCATATGGCCGAGTAATGAGCGAAAATGCAAGTTGATATAAGGGGATATACGTACTCTAACTCATTGCACGAACTATGTACACAGATATAACTTTCCAGTGGATAATTAAAAATCCGAACACTTCAATCGTATGTATCCTTTTCACGAAAGGGAAGTTCGGAAAACCAAAACTATTCCATGCTCTAGACAATTAAGTTATATGGATTTTAACAATGTTGCTAGATTACATTGCTGAATTGATTTCCCATTAAGTTGGACCAATACAACATTGAATTTAATTGAATTAAATTATCGAATAAGCAGTATATAGATCTCGCCTCTCGGGACCTCGGGACGAATGCAAGACATATCTCACATTGACTTAAACAAAAGTGTGTAATTAAGTAGCGCTATCATAGTTATAGTTCACATAAAATAGGCGTACTTTCGTAAAGCGGCTGGATTGTGTAGCCTACATGATGTTTTCCAGTAATAAATCTGAATAATTCTTTTTTGAGATGATTTTTTTGTGAAATCATTGGCATAGATTGGGGAAAACGCTGATTATGGCGCACCGATAATCGGTTTCACCGTGTTTTAAAAAAAATTTCCTCCCCTCTCCTCCCCTCCCCCGTTCTCTCATCATTGTTTGGTCAAAATGATCGGGGGTCAATCGGCATAGATGTCATCGCATCAAACTTGAATATCAGACACACCAAAATACAATCACAGAAAAAACATTGTTCACCTTGGTTTCACCATTTGTTGTTTTATTAAATAAATTATTCATATATTTGCCTACAACGTGAAAATAAATAGAAACTTGCTCTGTCAATTCAGCGTTAAAGAGAAATATACAGTATTTAAATACATATTTACACAATTTTAAAAACAGAAGGCATACAGTAATGTTGACGAAGGCATTGGTCCATATTACAGGCCACTTATACAGAATGCATGGTGCTTAGATTAATATCTGTAGTTTTCCATTTGGTTTGTTTGAATATTTGTACGAACTTACGGCAATCGTCTACTAACAGAACACGTTCTATAAATCACGTCGGCTTTTAATGTATTATCCTAAATCGGGTAGACTATGACCACTTATCATTATCATAGCTTTAACAAACCAGTCTTCAACCACGAATATACTAACCAAATGTAGGATAATTATGAATAATGAAATACAACTGTGCGCATGTAATAAAAATCAAAAGAAACGTTCAATCTAGCTAACCTTAACGTGTCGTTTGAAATCATATTACGTAATTGTTCTTTTTGTGACTTGAATGTCCAAAAGAAAAGTATGAAAGCATTCCCAATAGTAATTGCATAATTATTTATAATTCAACCATACATATATCTGCTATGGCTACCATCGTTAATACGGTTGTCATTTACATATAATGTTTATAATAACTCTTCAAATATTTTCAAAATCGGATACAGGATACTACAACGTCAAAATTGTTCTTGGGCTTTGTACACAAAGTTTATCTGAAAGTATCCGACTTCATATGATTTCCATGCATAGAATCTCTGCCGACAAATTTTACAGAAAAGATTACATACCAGTCACTCTGCAACACTATTAAGTGTTTAACAAGATTATCATAGTCAAATGTGTACAGTGCGTTTGATTTGTGTTCTTAAAAGGTAATAAACAACAACCACCCTATTAACTTTAATAAACCCGACGACAATATTTAGTACTGATTTACCGATTTGCTTATTGAAAGAAAGAAACTATACATTATTCTACCTATGAAGTTATGATTGATTTCGCATCCATACATGATATTTGGCTTTGGAAATTCCAGGACTAGTGAGTAAAACAAAAATCGATATGAATTTCTTTTTATTCAATTGTTTTCTTTTTATAATCCTCACTATTTACATAATTTAGATCTTTACTGAAATTATGAAATAGTCTACATTTTAAATGCAATCGTCATGCAATGTGACTTTGGTCATATCTTTGTTTTGTTTGTTTTATGATTTTTATAATAAATACCGACTAATTACATCATTATTTTATCATCATATTGGATGGTATTTATGTAAATCTGTGCAAGCTACAACACCAATTAACATGTAATGTAATTTGAAGAAAATATAGTGCATATAAGCATACACATATATACAATTAATTCATGAATGCCTCCATAATGTCCACAAACATGCGCTACAATATCCACCTTCTGTATCAGATATTCATTATAGCAAATAGTAGGCACCATAAAGAAGCCCCGATTGAAACAAAATATACATGACAAAATAGAAGTCCCTGCAAAATGAAAATCGATATCAAAGTTACAATAAAAAAAATAATACAAAATGAAAGAAGAGAAATAATGATATATAGCACCGTACGTCATGATTACAAACGATTCATATACTCTCCTTGAGAGAGGAGAAACCCTCGGAGGTTTTACTGTTCTTCTTCAATCATTGTTTATCTCATTCCTATTAGAAATTATCGTAACATACCATGTACATAGTACATTTTGGCATCCGTCGGTCATTAATTAACTAAGCTATAAAAAAAATTCACTATGAGAATGTATCTCTCTCTCTCTCTCTCTTGTTCTAAATTGAACAATGTTGAACATAATGGAAACATACATTCGCGTGGAAAAGAGGTTGCGCGAAAGGAAAGGTTCTTCCTCGTGGAGACGAGGTTGCCATAAATATCATAATTTCAATCATTAAACGTTCATTGATATACAGAAGTGAAGCGAACTTTTAGATCACAAAATAATTCGTGATCTAAACAAAAGTTTGTTTTTATCTCGTGTTCATGCAGAATACTTAAACACAATATCAGCTTGATGGTGATTAACATTTTTTTGTGCATGTCTTGTTACATATTTTCAAGGTGCCACCATTTTACATCGTGGTTTTTGTGATTAAAAACTTACAAAATGTGAGCAGCTCTGACAAATTCAGGCTCTTTGTCGGCAATTTAAAACAAAAAATTAGATTGCTATACTGATGAAATGAACACTTTAAACAATATTCTAAATCCATACAAAAATTGAAATAAGTGGCGTAACTATGTTATTTCGTGAAAGTTTTGAAATATAGGTTTTCCCGCTCAATTTTGCACTTTTTTCAATCGAATTCATTTAGGGTCATTCGAATTCGCGCGTTGCCGCGTAATCGTTGGTATCAGTCTTTCAAATTCCGAATAAGTGCATGCGAATTCATGCATACGCACACGCTTTCGTGAATAGGCACATAAGTTAATTTATGGGCATTCGAGTTCGCGAATGTGCAGCCAACTGTCAACTGCCCTTTCGCGAATTCGAATGACCATTGATGAAAAGGTATGCACTTTGTGCAAATTCACTTGCTCCTACGTGATTTTGAACGACTATTTACGAATTCGAATGCTGCTTTGGTACGGCGATCGCAAATCGCGCGAATTCGTTTGCTCCTATTATCAATTCGATTGACACAATCGCGAAATTGAGCGGGAAAACCTATAAAAGGCATTTTTTAACTTATAAAATCTAATGTTCCAAAAGTTGAGTTGCCAACCGGAACCTTTTGACAGACAATATCAATTTCGCATGCACTCATAACTGTCCTACGCATATTCGCAAACTTCGACTTTTACGGCAGGCGTTATCGAAGAGGTCGATGGCAAAATATGGCATTCGCAAGTATTTATTGAAGCCCAAGACACTGCACAATCCGGTTGGGATCCGAATAGCAATTTAGGATCCGAATTATACTATATACTGAAAAGGTGCATTAATTGCTTTATATCAGATCCGCATTTGCTTGTCGGATCGAAAACGGATGTGTTTTACGGTGGGCTTACGCTAAACTTGTATAGTCGCGTAGATTTGAAGAATTCCTGCATTTCATGTCATGCGTGAAATTACCCTTACTCATCATGCTCATGTAATTCGTTTACATGCATTTGAAACCTGTAGTCTACTTAATTAAAATAATGATGGTAGTCCATCGAAGCTGCAGAAGATATAATATCACATCGCAACCGTTATGGATTTTCTTCCTGCTAACATGGAGAGTGTATTAGTCAGTCGTCAGATTAAATTGTATTTAGTCAGTGACAGATGGGATACACTAGAACTCGGTTGTTCTTGTCAGAAACCAACAGATCGATGCATTTTCCCTCGAAGCAATCGTGGTTATCTAGGGCGTCATTTGATTGAGAACTGTCGACTAGCCGCTCTAGTCATGTCTATAGTCAACTCTAAAGTTATCTCTAGTCATGTCTAGTCATCTCTAGTCATGTCTAGTCATGTCTAGTCATCTCTAGTCATGTCTAGTCATCTCTAGTCAGCTCTAGTCATCTATAGTCATCTCTAGTCAGCTCTAAAGTTATCTCTAGTCATGTCTAATCAACTTTAGTCATCTCTAGTCAGCTCTAGTCAGCTCTAGTCAGCTCTAGTCATCTCTAGTCATCTCTAGTCATGTCTAGTCATGTCTAGTCATCTCTATAGTTATCTCTAGTCAGCCTTCCAATATAGAACAATCCGATGCGGTGCCTGAAGTTTGACTTGATTCACTCTTTGGTGCGGCCTCACTATTGCCATAAATCGCACTCATCGCTCTAGACAGAACATCCATCTCGTTCTGGAGGGTCCTTTAATATATGACGTCATACTATCTCTGTATGTAGAGACGGGTGTGAAAAAAAAATCGTCAAAGAACCCTCGAAACATTTTCTGATTTGTCCGATGGCTCTAGCTGCTGACCATGTTGTCGTATTGGTTTGTCCATCTTTCTTCAACTGGACCAAGTTTAGAATCCGCCGTGGGCAGGTCCACGGTGATCGCGAGATCCCCACCAGTCTGATCCTACATTAATCTCCTGGCCGTATCAAGAATATCTCAGATCAGCACGCTCTCAGATCCTCAAGCTCCAGCATATCCAGGATCAACAGTTATCTGAGATTGAATATAACACTGATATTACAAAGCCCTGAGATCATCCAGATCTGGGATCAACATGCTCTGAGATCAACACGCTATGAGCTCTGAGATCAACATGCTCTAAGATCCATTGATCTTAGACGCTTGAAGCAAAATAGAAATTGCACTCTCTCCAACTATGCGCAACAGTCCTTTGGCAGACTTTTGGAAATGGTCAAGAATCTTTACCAAGATTAACGATCCATGCCAACATCCGTTGGAAGGTTGCACAAGGGATAGAGCCCCCGCGTTTCCGTCTTAGACGTCGTTCTTTTGGTCAAATCAAATTACTATGATATATGAAGTTATTTCATTGTCTTCATTCCTCGTGTAATTTGACCGCTACTTTCGTGTGTTCTTTGATCCATGACGTGTACCTATGCAACCGAGTATAGTAGCCGTATTTGTCTCTCAAGTCACAACCATCGCCCCAACTAACCATGCCGAGCACGTACCAGCGGCCGTTGGAGTGTTGCACCACGAACGGTGCCCCGCTGTCGCCCTCGCACGCGTCACCGAGGTTCGCCTGGCTGTAGCCCGCGCAGAACATGTTCGAGGTGAAGTCCTCAGACCCGTAGGTCGTCGATCTCCGGCACGTCTTCCGCTCGACCACGGGGACGAAGACCTGCTTGAGGTAGCGCGGGTACTGCTGCCCGCTGCCCTGCCGACCCCACCCGGCTACCATACCGATGCGACCAGTCTGGATGGAAAAGAAGGGTAATTGTCTCGTTTATTTATATGTTTGAACTTTTCATTATTCTATATTTCCAATCGCAAGATAAACTGTATAAACACAAGGATTACTACCGTATCGATCGATCGATAGATAGATAGATAGATAGCTAGCTAGCTAGCTAGATAGATAGATAGATAGATAGATAGCTAGCTAGATAGCTAGCTATATAGATAGATAGATAGATAGATAGATAGATAGATAGATAGATAGATAGATAGATAGATAGATAGATAGATAGATAGATAGATAGATAGATAGCTAGCTAGCTAGATAGATAGATAGATATATAGATAGAAAGATGGATGGATGGATGGATGGATGGATGGATGGATGGATGGATGGATGGATGGATGGATGGATGGATGGATGGATGGATGGATGGATGGATGGATGGATGGATGGATGGATGGATGGATGGATGGATAGATAGATAGATAGATAGATAGATAGATAGATAGATAGATAGATAGATAGATGGATACCAGTGCTTATGTTATCTCCGGTCACTGTGTACAATTGCAGCAAGATCATTAAACGATGCAATTTCAACTCACTTGGGGACATTTTATCATACAAACGAAAATAATTACCTTGAGCATGGACTTGGCGATTTTGGTGGTCGGGAAGCAGATGGGCCGAATGAAGTCGTTGAACACGATCGGCTCCGTCAGCTTGATGAGCGCGATGTCGTTGTCGAATTGTTCATCGTGGAAATTATCGTGGACGACGATGTCGGCAACGTCGAATGCACGCTGATGGGTCTCTGGAACGGCCGTATCATAATCACCAAGCTGGATTTTCAGGTTCGATGGTGATATCGTCTGAAGGGAAGAGAATAAAGAGGATTTTCGTTTAATGTTTGTTTGTTTATTTTATTTCTTTTTTCTTTATTCTCAAAATAGCCCATTATTACATCAAATTAAAAAAACACAATAAATATACATACAATAACAAAAGTTTAATTGCATTACATACCACTGCATACGATGCATACAAACACATTTTTATCAATTAAACATTTTGAAAGCGATGAGTTACAAAAACACAAGAGACCGTCATCATTGTATTGTATTAACTTCATAAATTGATAATTTATTGACAAAAGATAAAGTAAAGAAATAAAGGTAGCACTGGCCCATGTGAAACGTTTCAATATACAATTCAAATTCAAACGGGTGCGAGTTTATTTTGCCCGAAATACGGTTATTTCACCACAAAAAGAGCATTTTTTTCTAAAATATAGTTAAAATCATTGTAGTTCTGCCTAATGTGGTGTATAATTTTGGTCCAAAGTTTAGAGCGAACGACAAAAAACACGACAGGAAGGTAAGCGATGGAAAAAAAATCGACGGAAAAAAAAGATAGGGCCCAATAATTCATCTCGATTTTAGTATTCCTCAAACCTTTTCCTTCTGACACATAGGTATAACGCAAGAATGCAACAAGAATGTATCAACTTATCAACCAACACTGACATTCCCATTCGATAGTCTGGGGGTACCCTAGTGTTTCCGCCGTAATATTTATATTCATCAAAATGATGAGAATGATGATCCGACATTTGCATAACCCCTTTATTCCCCCGACATACTTTTTTCCTATAGACAATGTCCCACAGTAAGGAGACTTGTTATATTCATTCAACAGACATAAACAAGACCTTTTCGATGTTGAATATAAACATGATGAATCATATTATATAATACTCTCAACTAACCAATTAACACTGACATCGATAGTCTGAGGGTACCTTAATATTTCCGCTCTAGTTTGGGGGGCACGCAAGTTATTGGGGGCGCAACTTATGTATTTCTGTTTTTTTCTTCAAAAAATGTCCCCTTATGTTTCCTATTGTTTTTCCAAATAATTGGGGTGACGTGCCCCCATGCCCCGCCCGCAGTCGCTACGCCACTGTACGTACCCCTCCCATCTCACATTAGAAGACGTGTTTAGATTCATTCGACAGACATCAGCAAGACATTTGTAACTATCTTAACGTCGCCATTCCCATAATAAAGACCGGATTCAACATTATTTTGAAGAAAATCCTCGGCCCCGTTTCAGAGGAGTTGCAATCGATTGCTAAGTTGCGATCAATAATTGCATGGCAGAATATTTGTCTGAATGCGCAAATCTGACTGGATCAAATTAGCATTATCTTCTGACTTGCAATTAATTGCAAGTCTACACTCGATTTCAACTCTATCTGCAACAGGGCCTTGATCTCCCGAATGATTTGTACAATCCCGCTTCAATTAATACCCGTCTTGTACGTGTGTTATTATATTATAATTAAACATCATACACAAACAACATACACATCAAATAATGTCTCCCATTAGTCATATTAACCGGTATGTTAACTTCCCCTCAATCATTTGATCAACCTGATTGCGATTGTATAATTACTATGTTGAAATACCTTCCTTTTTAGATGACCTAATTTCAATAACCATTAAAGCACCAGTCCAGACAATGTATCTGATGGTTCGTAAAAGGTTTAATCATCATACTAAAAAGTTATGTTTAAAAGGAAACTCGTTTAAGTTTGGGCAATCAACAGTATTATATTAACCATGTTAAAGGTCCGGGAAACGTTGTATCTGTATGGGCCCCATGATGATGTAGCTTATAATCATACATTTTGTGCATACATTTGTATGTTTATGTTATATCATTATTGGTAAGAAACAAATATGAATAAGTTTATGTAAGGGTGAAATTTTGTTTTGATCCGGTTAGGTTAGGGGATTAGTAAGGGTTAGAATAGTATAATGGTAATGGTTATGATAAGTTTTTGGTTGAGGTTTACGGTTGGGGTTAGAGTTAGGCCTAGGGTATTTAAGGATAAAAGTAAGGGTAAAGTTATTATAAGATTAGGGTAAGTTTTACGATTAGGGTTAAGGTTAGGGTTGCGTTAGGGTTTATGGTTAATACAAATGTAATAGTGGGGCATATTTCGCCGGATAAAATACCATGGAACCAACATTGGCACAATAGAGCAAAATCTCCCATCATCCCATTCCCGTGGGCATAGTGTGTAACTGACTCATCTATCTCTCTTTAGTCCACGTTGTCTAGACTTGGTAATGCACCCACCCAATCTGACATTTTGACAGTGATTCTACTTTCAGAGAGAAAAATTCGCGGGTCTGTGACTATAATATCCCCGGGGTAATGATCCATATAATTATCGACGAGAACAAAAGGTGCACACTCCCGGGTTGCTCTCAACTTGTATTCAACACAAAACGGTGGTCGTTTCCTATACAGGTATGCTGCCAGCTACGTCAAGAGCCCGTACAACGTCGTCTATTTGGCCTTGGGAGGGTCATTCGATATCGATGGAGAGGTCAAAATAATCACTAAGTTAATTATGATTTGTTTTGTTCACCCTCTGTGTATTTTGCGCTGGTTTTCTTAAGATAAACATTTAATAATAATTTAGATTTATAATTTCGGACTAGATCGCCAAAATAATTATTATAATGCTAATTCAATCAATTGTGGCGCTTTTGCAGTTTGGTATGTACTCCACTTTACAAAAACTTATGAAATTGCTCATAATTACTTAAATTAAATCTAACCCCTGACCCTTATCCTAATAAGGGTGGGTATTTTAACAACTATTTACGATTGATAGGCTCATCTTACCTGAATACAGTGTGCCGCCGTCAGGATCCAGTATTCGTTGATGATGCTGCCCGCGCAGAACATTCCCCCTTGCCCGACGGACCACAGCTGGGCCAGCCAAGGGGCCGAGCCCCGGGGAGAGTTGAGACCGCTGCTGATGCGACCCGACGGACCGGTGCGGACTGGGGAGGGGACGTGCACATTGCCACAAACTGAAATAAAATGAAGGGGATACAAAATAATGGAGAAATTTGAATAGATGGAAAATTAATAACGTAATAGTTTTACTACAATAGGAAGGAGTGCACAAGCTGCCCCCTCATGTAAACAATTAGCGTTCATAATTAAGAGGGAACGGGGACATGCAGTCTGCCCCATCCGTGGGCGTAGGGGCACGTTCTTCTCGGGGGAAGGGGGGGGGGGGGGGGTCTTTTGCCCAAATTTTCGAATTTTACCAAATATTCCAAACATCTCTTTCAGTGGAACAGGGAATCGATGTGTCCGTATAGTTATACGACAGTGAAATAGTTTCATGTTTAATTGCCCTGCGCTTGCAACTCTACAAGACGTTATATCATGTCTGATGGTTGCATTATGGTCCGAACATAGATCTGCTATTAGATCAATGTTCACATTCTTATGGACGCTTGAACATGTACCATTGTCAATTCCCGATTTGACCTTACTAACGAGGTCTCATCGTAATTCGATGAGCAACGTACTTTCAAAAAAGTTTGATAACATTTTTGATTTTACAACTTCAAGTTGGCACTATTCTGCAAATTGACATGAAACATTCCCAATTCATTTCCTATGATATGTTTAAATGTTCCTAGACGAAGCGTTCACACGAGTTAATGTGACACGTCTAACATGACAGCCGGTACATACAGTAGGTTTGAATGTCTGCCAGAGATTGACAAATAACACCTGTAGGAATTATCAGCATAGTGTTTTTGCATGGAGGCCAGTTGCCCAGGGATATATCGTGACAACTTAAGACATTTAATGAAATCTGCCCCTCATAATAAATGTACCCGCTATTCGATAGGACCACGCTTCGCCATGCACTGAATGGATGTCGGCATCTTTACTAGCAGGTTGTTTGTTTCGCTCCGTGAGTAAAGCCCTCCGCACACAGAGCCGACTCGACCCGATCCGACTGGTCTTCAGTCGGTTCAGCTCAGTTTACGTTGCCTCAGGACTCCTGTTTTGCCGGTCAAGAGCCAGTCGGAGATCATTCGAGGCCGATTCAACCTGAGCGAAACCGACTCTAGCCTGATTGAAAACCAGTCGGATCGGGTCGAGTCGGCTCTGTCTGCGCCGGGCTTAAGGCGTTTGCATGATGCCACCGCGCAACTAGTTGACGATCCAAGCCACCTTTAACAAACGGAACTATCGTTATTATCTATACCTGGTCATCGAGGTCTCTTTGGACAACGGATGGGGGAAAAACAAACGACGGTGATCATGTCACTCACGACCTATAACGTCATCAAGAGGATATTTTCAGGGGGAATAACTTTTCCCTTGGACGGAAACAGACAGAACTCAGCTGTCAGTCTGATGAGCTATGATCATGATTTTGTTTGCTGTTTAGGTCGTTTAAAATGTCATAGGATTTCGCGTCTGCCTCTCACGAACTTCTATAATTGCATACTTTCCTTAAAAGTCAACTCGTTTAGAATCTAGAGATACGCGAATATTGCATATCCCTGTATTCTGCATAATTGTTTGGCAAAGGGTTGAAAAAGTCCAGAGACACAGACAGTGGAACTTGTCCAAAAGTCCAGTTTGATATCATGGGTGTATAATATTCGTAATAATACATTTGTTGAAACGGATGTACCGAAAAGAGGGTAAGATCTAAGTTGCAGGAACAATTTATGTTCAAACCGAAGAAAATGGGATACAGTTCGAAAGATATAAATGTAGAAAGTTGCATTAGTCTTGTTATTGGAAACGATTTTCAATCCTAAGGTAAATTTCAATTTCAAATTTCAAATTTTATTCAACACTCTTCACAACACGTGACAACCCCTTCACTTCACATTGCCCGGATGTTCCCAACCCCCCTATAACCTCGGCAACACTAGACTCGAGAATTCTGATAAATTTGGGGCAAGATCGTATGATTCTCTTCATGTTCGTGTGTTTACACTCTTCATACAAATTACAATTTACAGTATACATAATACAAATACACTACATAAGAGAAGTAAACACACAAAATTATATGAGAGAGCGTTTGGGGTACGCAAGAAGGAGGGATTCCTTAGTTAAATGAAAGCCTACCCCTAGGTATATCGACGGCATCAAAAGTTTAACTTGGAGTTAACCATTTGTCTATACGTGACTTTGGTATAATATGTATAAACCGTACTGGGGACTTCAACATCTAAGAGAAAACTAGCTTGAGTATCCCTTTAATCCACCGAAAATAATTAAACCTGGAATATGTTCAACTCGTGACTCAGAAAGGGGCACTGTGCAGTTGTTCGGTCCAAGGATTACAACAAACCATGAACACACGTGACAGCCCCTTCACATTGCCCGGATGTTCCCAACCCCCCTATAACCCCGTCAACACTTAGACTCGAGAATTCAGATAAATCTGGGGCGAGATCGTATGATTCTCTTCATGTTCGTGTGTTTACACAGACTATAATTATCACCTCGGATATGTCAGGACAAGCACTTATATTCAAATGTATGAGTGGGAAGTTTACCACGAACCTCGATCTCATCTCGACCATTCACAGCAGGCACCATATAACATGTATAAGTTGCACGAGACTCCCATGTCCTAATAGAGGAAGGGGACCTATGAGCTACATGGACTGCATTGCAAGGGACATCAAGTCCCCATCCAGTGTGAAATTGGGAACTTGCAGATATTAATGATGGGTAAAGATTCATGGCGTTTCATTATGAATCCGATCTCGGATGCGTCCGCTAAAGAGATCTAGTAGTAAAGCAAAATTGGCACTGGACTGTCTGGGGACACCTCAACTTGAAGAACACGTGTGAACACGGGGTATGTTACCATCCCGGAAACCCATATTCCAACTTGTTTAACTGTTTAGCCAAATGACATGGCCTTCACGTTGTAACACTGGCAACATTTTGCGGTGAATAGGGCGGCTTTCTAGGAAGTGTGTCACTGCAACTTTATTATGAGTCTGTTACATTCAATTTAGGGGAATCCCGCACTTCAATGGTATTATAAGCTGAATTAAATTAACTATGTCAATCATGGAAAATATAATGAGAATGATACGAGTATTACAAAATTGTATTCGAAATTGTTTTGAGCCATTACTTCCTCGGTCCTCTATTTTGAGGGGTCATGATAATTTGTAAAATAACATTTTGTGATAATCTACTACATGTATAAGACACAGCAAGAAGTATGATTATTTGGTCTGCACCATATGGGTCCTGTTGCAGAAAGAGTTGCAATCGATTGTTTGAATATGATATTCAATTAATTGCAAGTCTGAAGATAATGCACATTTGAACTAATCAGATGTGCGCATTCAGTCACATGATCTGACTTGCAATTAAGTTGCAACTTTACAATCGATTACAATATTTTCTGCAACATCCGGGGCCCTGGTCTACGTCTGATTCGGTCACTGTGCACATGACGTCTGAAACTTCCATTTCCCAAACTACACACTTGACCTCTGCTTTAAACCTAACCCTAGCCCATATCACAATCGCTAATTCCAACCCCTAACCGCAACCCTAAACCCTAACACTAACGCTTATAAGCGTACGCCTAATTTTGAGAGAGTAGACAAAATAGGGATAGACGAAATGGGAGAAGGTCAAATGGAAGCAGATCAAATGAGAGACAAAATGGGTGTATAGACAAACTGAGAGTAGACCAAAACGGGTTTACAGACCAATGGATATAGACCAAAAGTAGACCAAGCGAAGTTTACCAGGCAGACAGTCATGTTCCTAGCTTCATACAACATAATACCCTCTCAGACAGATAATTGGTCGAATCCCACAAATTTCGGGTATAATGGTATGGAAAGCCGATTGTATAGCTTTTTGGATTAACCACATAAAGATAACTCTCATCTTCTAGGTCTTCACGCTTGCAGGACCGGAAACACAGAAGCAAACCCATTAAAGTTTCACGCGTTCTCGATCAATAATGCAACATGAGTAATAGGATTTGGAAGGAGAAATCACTCCTTTTCTCTTTCCTAAACTGTAACCAAACATAATAATAGAGACGTTATAAACAGGATTTTAACTGATTTTCACTTAGAGGATTAATCTAATCACTCATTTACCTAAATATTACTTTAAAAAATAGGATTATAGAATGTTTTAGGTTGAATGATGGAAGTTAGGGTTAGTCAAAAATTGCGTAGTCGAAAATTGCGTAGCTAAGGCGGGGGAGGGTGGGGGGGGGGGGGGGAGACGCATAATTAGACAAAGATAATAGGGTGACAGATAAATTCATAGGCAGAGCCTAGTCATAAAACCAACACTAAATACACAAATTGATGGCACTGGTAAGGTTAATTGTACGATTTCATTGCAACAAGGACAGGCATAATTATGATCACGATTATTCTTTTTTTCGACTGTCCTGAGACAACTTTTTAAGGTTTCTAAAGACAAAACGATTACGTGGTAACAAGGCCAGACGTAATGTTGATTAAGATTGCTTTTTTCCGAATGTCCTGAGTAGACGATCGGCACTTTAAAGACTTCCAATGTATTCCCGCCACATTATGAAGAGAGCAACACATTAATGACGATCACGATTCACACGATTAACTTGGGAGCTTAGCGCCCCCAAATTGGGGTGCAATTATGTTCGCCAGCACCTACTTCACAAAGTGCACTCTAAGGTCATCGGACATCGGGTAAGATCCTGTATTTAAGGGGGTATTAACACATTGCTTACAGGAACATAGTGGGGCATTAGTAATTATCTGTATTACCAAATCTAGTATAGGGATCAGTTGAAGAGCCAGTTGCGTAGCTATGACGTGATAGGGACATCCCTTTACCATGAGGATTCCTTCACCACTCACCCCCCCCCCCCCCCCCCCCCCCCCACCACACCCACGCGTGGAATAAGTAAATACAGGAATTAATACAATTAAAAATGTCTTAGTGGCCACCTGTCAAGAGCAGTTACGCATGCACCTGTCAAGAGTGACCACTGAAAATGAATCCCCTGCAACAGTGCAAAGAACAACGGTGTTCTAAAACTTGTCTGTTTTGGCCTGAACTGACCACCTGTCTAGAATGACTATACTGTTCTTGTTATCCTCGGAATGGTCACTATACACAGGTTCGATTGTATCACAGTCCCATATTGGGGTTCTTGCCCACCCCCTGTAGTGTTTACACCCATCGAGAAAGGGGGCCCTCGCTATGCTTTTATAATAGTGCATTAACTGTTTGACAATGTAGGTGTGGCCGAAGTTACTGGTGGTGTACCGGTCCGCCCCTACCAAGTTTCTATATGAATTATAACCAGAATATGATACTGGCGTGCATGTCCCCACCTTTATGTTTATGAAATGTGGAAAATGTATCCCTTTTGTTCGCTTTATATGTGATCTTGTTGTTCACGCCCATTGACCACTTACCTTTTCGTCACCTAATTATTTAATTACCAAAATACTCAAATTCGAATTATTGATCAACTAAAGGCACAGTAATTAGAAACACCGATTATTTTACTGATTATTTCCTTAACAATACCAACTTTAAACCAGGCAAACGTTGATATTCAATACATTATTGGACTTCGCCCTTTACGTTTTTTACACCGGCAGATAAATTGTAATTCTTTGATTGACTGTGATTGTACGTTATTGCAATTAATCATCCGCAACGTTACAATTGATACTTTTGATTAAAAGTCGACCTTCTTGTATCAGGACCAATGTTATGTAATGAAATATACAGTAAGTTTGGTGATCTAAACCGAAAGATCAGTGCATGAAAACGTGATTTAGGTTCAGTATTACTTATACATCATTAACAACCACACCTACGTTCAACCTTATTCATACCACCATTATTCCAGAAAAAAATCCTAAGCTATCAATGCTGATGACGTCGTTCTCATTTTTTTCGATCAAGCTCAAAATGTATTGATGCCACATTATTCTATTGAACCCACATCGACATGTTGTTGGTACAAATTGTTAGAGGTATATAATAGTCCCAAAAGGACTGTGCTGAGAGTATGGTATATAGGTTCAAGGTACTTTGTCAAGATCCCAGAGACTTTGGAGAGTTATCGTCTTAAAAATGCGTCATAACTGCCACTTACGTATGTCTTATACGTCAGGACTGATGATAACCTGTTTATACAGAGTTCGTTCTTGTACCGAAGTCATACACCTTGCCAACGGAACAAGGGGGTGTTTCACAAAGATCCTAAGTTGAACTTAACTCTAAGTTGGACTTAAAAATTATGGAAAGCCGTTATTTTATTTTTGTTATTGTAACAGTCCTTTTTCAAAGGCATGAAATGCTGATTCAAATAATGAATTATTTTATATCATCAAGAATATTTCATGTTCTATAATGTAATATTAATTTTTAAAAAGTCTAAAATACTTGAATATTTGCTTTTGAGTATAATTTATTCCAAGGCTACAAATGGCTTACCATACTGTTTAAGTCCAACTTAAGAGTTAAGTTCAACTTAGGATCTTTGTGAAACACCCCCATGGTGGGACTACGGGAACAGGTTAATTTAATACAATTCATACAGAATAGTGTTAAAGCATAATTGAGGGTTGGTCACAAATGTTTTTCTCCTTCCGATTATCCCACCTAGGTAACTTGATGTCAGTCGTATTTAAATGGTATATAATTGCTATTCGTTGCGCTTGGATATGTCAACGTTTATGTTTGTAATAAATATTGATTTGTATAGAGAATAATGGATTACACCTGACTCATTCCCTTTGAACAAACATGAATGCAGAATACATGGAATACTAAACAACGAATGAAATAAAAAGATGAATGAGATAATCCATGGAACACTTACTATGGAGGATGTCCGGTTCCACGGGAACGTCAGCCACCGCAAACGGGCCCATCCCCGCAGCCGTCCTCGCGGCAACCAGGAACTTGTACCTCTGCAGCGGGTCGATGTCCGGTAGGATCACCAGCTCGCGGTCGACATCGCCGTGGTGAATGACGGCGTCGGTGCTGACGTCGATCAGCATGTAGGAGTAGGCTTGGATGTTGCCGCCGCGCCAGCCGCACGCGGGCGGGTCCCACGTCATCTTGAGTTTGACGCCACCGCTCTGAGGAATGTGGCGGATGTTGAGCGGGACATCGCTGGGGGCTATGAATGGGCAAAAGGTAAAGTGATATCTTATTTGAAATAACAATAATTAATGACTATTGAATTCAATTTAGTTCTGCATTTTTCAGAAAAGCATCAATACACGCATTACATGTTGTGTCCATCTCTACAGCAGCTTAACCCTGGCTCTCCGAGGGTTTTAACCGATATATTGAGCGGGATAATATCGCCCAGGACTCATGTCACTAATACAAATGATATCTTATTTGAAATTAAGAGTCACCGCCAACACAGAAACGTATACAGCCACTATAAAACTTGTGATATCTACAGACAGCGTCCATAACATTAATTAGTTCTCTGCAGATGATCAAAAATGGTGACCACTCTAGTGATCGAGGTTTGCCGCTATAGGCAGGGGGCATCAATTAGACAGACAATTAGATGCTCTCTCAGTGTCAGTGCCAGATAAAACAATAGAGTGGGAACCCTCATTAATTCGGTATCAATTAGAATACATGATATGATAATAATCATTGTTTCAAATGATTAAACTTATACAACATGGTCTCATGAGGAACTCGGTGTCGAACAAGAACTTGTATTTTAAGCCCGGCGCATGCAGACAGAGCCGACTCTACCCGATCCGACTGCTTTTCAGTCAGGATAAAGTGGGGCCCGGTCGGTCGGAGTCGATTCATCGTGTTGAACCGGCCCCGACTGACTTCCGACTGGCCAAATCGGAGTCGTGAGGCACCGCACACTGAGCTGAACCGACTGAAATACATTCGGATCGGGTCGAGTCGGCTCTGTCGGCGCCGGGCTTTATATAATCTTGATAAGGTTTGTACTGGCATGTTAACTCATTGCCAACTGGAACCTGGTGGGTCCCATATATATGGGGATTGCAACATCTAGTAGGGAACAGGTTAAGTATTGTTCACCATAGTTTGTGATAGTTACAAAGTAGATCAGCGAAAACGTGTACATGTCATTAGATTATTTTGATGGATGACATGTATTCAAACTTCGGTAGATAAGATTCAAATTACGTGTTCCCATTACGATTTCATTATTAACAGTACGTAGACCATAAGGCATTAATCATCTCTAAACCTTGTTTGTAAATGTCTGAATTGTTCGAAATAAATCATTATTATGCGGATCACTTTAATCGTTGTAAGCCTTTGGCATTTTACCCCAAACCCCTTTGATCATACCGATATCTTTGCGAATCCAGTCAATTACAATAATTTAAGTTTCAAGGCTACGAACCTAAATACAAAAGGAACCAATATATCAATAGCTTTTCAGTTGCACTTAACCAAACAATGAATTGAATTAAAATGCTATTATGAAAAAGATGCGTTAACAGTAGTGATTGTATGGTTTATAACCGAACATCACTTACTACTGTCAAAGTTGCGACTTGATTTACCATGTTTACGGTAAACATTTACTGTAAACATTTACGATAAAGGGATATTTACGCGTTTATTGCAAATTACCATGGAAATTGATGAATTTATATGATAAGTCTATTCCGGACAATTCGTTTCACGTGAGATGAAAATATGTTGACATGTCAATGAATGTAATTCATCTTTCGTCAGAGTTGAATAAGTAGAATAAAGTCAGTGTTCCTTTTCTCGCTTGCTCAAATATACCATGACTATCATGAATATGACAAAGTTGTACGTGGGTGATTTCCATGCTAAATTAATTCTTCGGAGATTTCTTATTAGTGTCAGGTAAAAATCACAGTTTGAGTTGATGTGAACATACCGTTGTAATTTATGTTATACAATCAGGATATACATTCGTATTATAAACTTTGTATTAATTCAAATAAATGTGTATGTGTTTTGTATGAGATTGGCTTACATGAAATATAACTATTTGTTTTCAAATTTTGGCAGTAAAAGTAAGTTTGAAAATAAGTTTTATTTCCATATCGGTCTTTTTTAAACCCTTCGGACATTTTGCCTTACCGGTCTCTCCCGTTCTCTTGGTCGTATTCACTTTCCGACTCCGCCCAAAGTGATTCGTCGCCGTCACGAACACCCGGTACGTTGAGAATGGATGGAGATCATTGATCACGAAGCTCGTCGTCGACGTCCTCCCGGCGAAGACAAGTCTGGTGGTTCGCTGGTTATCACCCGCCGTCGTCGTCGTCGTTGGCTCGCATTGCTCTTTGTTCACAAGTTGGTATTCGATGACGTACTCGTGGGCAGTGCACCCGAGATCGAGCGGCGTCGACCACGTGACCTCCAGTGCCGTCCCGTTGTCGGTTTGCTGGTCGACACGGAGTAAGCGCACAGGTTGGGGGCCTAATTATGCCATTAAGCGAGGACCAACAAAATGAGAAACAAATATTCATCCATTCACGTGTGTATGATTATATCAGTATACTGTATTTCAAATATATACATTATTATGAGAATATCAATTTATTAGAATTCTCTTTTGGCCTCTTTTTTCTGTCTGTATTATACATTAGATAATATTGCATTATTTAATTCGTTGCAATAGACCACAAACAAGTGTTTTTGTACAAGTATATAGTACTATAAGTATGAAGACAATTATTAATAGTTTCAATAAGTTTTATAATAAGTTAAATTTCATATGAAAGTGAACGCCCATGACTTTATTTATAGTAAATGATTTTATTTGATATAATATTTTAGGCAATTTTTGTGCGGATTTTGTTCAAACAAACATGTTATTGTTCGAATAATTGTATGTGATTTTGCCATCCCTAAACTGAATAGTCCTTTACCTCGCAATATAAAATAATTATTTTAGAGCGCCCTCTAAACCAAAACGTTCCCCTTCCTTTAATATAATATCCATTAAATTTTCTGCGCACCTGAACAGATGGTCCTGACGCGTACGGGTTCGCTGGGTCGCTCGGTGACCTCCCCGCCCATCAACGACAGTCGGACGCTCTCGACACTGAACTCATAATCGACCTGTTCCTGTAGTCCAGTCACCGTGTAGTGCGTCCAGTACGTCGGCGTCTCCGCCGCCACGCTGAAATTCGTCCCTGGGCCTAAATCTGAGAATAATTAAAGATACGTCCATTTAATTTGAGAATTTTGACTCTGGGTTCGTAGTCGACGTGCTCTTGCAGTCCTGTCACCGTGTAGTACGTCCAGTACGTTGGCGTGTCAAGAGTAAAGACAAGAATCACAAATTCATAGACAGATAGATATTTAGAAAATCAGTTTCATTCAAAAAAGTCTTTAAAAAGAATATAATAACAAATATTATTCAAAACCGTTCTAATCTATGTGAAAATGTACATATTTGAAAGCAGGACAAAACAAAAACGAAATGAAAGCGACAATTCTTTTAACAATGTCAACAATATAATAGTCTCCAAATACTGTTTTCATCATTTTACGTATATTTCAACTGCAAAATTATCTTCTTCAAATAAATTATATTTTGTTACTGGGAACCGAAACTCGTCACTATACCTGAATCCACGGTCTCGTGTTCGGGCAAGTCTACGCGACGGTATTTGATGACGATGCGGACTCGGTACGCTGTCGGGTCTCGCGCCCTCAGTCGGTCATACCAGTGCAGCCAGCTTATCGTCACGCGGTCGCTTCCTACATGCTGGACGGTGATTGGTGGGAAATTTTGCTCAGGAGCCGCTACAAAACAAAGACAAAAACAATTATCTAATAGTTATTCATGGACCAAAAGATTGAATTATATATGTGCATGTTTGTAAGGTTGATTCTTTATTTGTTTGTTTTATTTGTTTGATCGTTTGTTTGTGTGCTTGTATGTGTTTTTTCTTTCTTGCTTTCCTTCTTTAATTCTCACAATTGAGAATATGTATAATGTCCGTCTATAAAATGTAATGCGTTTGAAAAATAATGGCCGAATATATACAGTATATCGTGACAGCCAGTCTAAATGTCTGTCTAAATAACAGAACTCTACACAAATAATTGCATAATCACTAGATAATAAATCATTGATATTTTGAATAATATTGCTTCTTTTAAACTTGATGTACTCTCTTAATTTCTAGGACTTATTTTTAAGTCCAAAGGATTTATTTGTTTAAGTCCTAGTGGACTCAGATAAGGGACAAAACCATAGGACTTAAAATCAATCTATCCTAAGACTTAAAATTTTTAAGTCCATGTAGGACTTAAATTTTAAGTCTATTGGATTTATAATTTAAATCTTTCACGACTACTTTTTAAATCTTCTTAGATTTATTTCTAAAATAAGTCCATCATGGATTTAACTATTAAAGTTTTGATTTTAAATCTTTCTTGGATTTATTTCAAAATAAATCCATGATGGATTTAAAAGAAAACACTGAAAAGAAAACGAGTTGATACACTTTTTCTGTTGGTGTAAATTTGTTTATTTCATCTAAATTGAAATGTACATTTATTTCACAATAATATAAATCAAAACATAAAGAATCAATATAAACCCTGGACCTGTACATACATACAATTGAACAAAAAATTCCTTTGACAAATTATATATACTGCTACAAGCAAACATAAATCAAATGTAGCAACTGCACTTAGCGGAGTATACAGTGTGTATCAAAAAGAATGGTACAGTCAGAAAATATATATTTTTTAATATAAAAATTGTTCGTAAGTATAAGTATTTGATATCATATCAAAGCGAATAAATGCTCTTTATGTTGCTATTTTAATCATACTTATTGCTTTTGTTAATCAAGAGTTATGCCATGTTTTAAGCGATGAGGCAAAATCCCGTTTGTGCCACTTTTTGTATTTATCGTTGAAATTGTCATGAAGGTTTTAACAATGGAATAGTATTATTGCTGTAAATAGATAATTATGAGGAAAATACTGACCAAAATCCGCCAATGCATCTTCCAGAATGATATATAATACTTAGTAACACATACACAAACACAAACACACACACACGTACATACATACACTAATGAGTAAGTACATACATACACACATACACAAACATACATACACCCACACACACAAGCCAATGTGAGTGTGTGACATACGTACAAAACTAAAGTATATCATATTAAAAGATGCTTCAGTAATTTCTTCCATCTTTGTCCTCACAAAGTAATTGTTTTGTTGTTGAAACTTTCATGACAATTTCTTTGATGAATACGAAAAGTGGCACAAATGGGATATTGTCTTGCCGCACTAAACGTAGCATAACTCTTGATTTACAAAAGTAAATGATATGATTTAAAAAAGCAAAAGAAAGAGCTATCATTCTGCTTTAATATGATACCAAATACACATACATTTTCAACAAAGATCATACCTAGATAATTTTTTTTCCCTGACTGTACCATGTTTTTTTGATACAGACTGTATAAAACACGACGTGCTTCCATCCTGATTGTAAAGTTCTATCAAACTTGACGAAAGAAATAAGCATTTTCATAAATATCAGAAATACAATTTGGTATGATTACTACACATTTGTATCAAACTTATAATTCCATTTCTATACATACAACAATTAAAGTAACAATGACAAATTATCATAAATAAAACAAATAAATAAAACTGAAAATTACAATATAAAATATAAAGTTATCAAAATTAATAGGGTTAAATTACCCATTGCAATCCAGGTTTATATAGGCCTAGCCCAGAAAAAAGCAGCACGGTTGATTTTTTATTTCTGCATGTCAGAAATTCCTTATTAGCCTATCTGTTAGCTAGTGTATTTATGCTGAAGAAAATGAAACACACAACTATATTGGTTAAAGGGGACCACCAGGCAAAGGACAACACATTATTATATGTTTTGGTACCGTTTTGTGATATCAAATAGATACCCAACATTTTGCAAAGGGTTATGTGTTTCATAAACAAAGCAATTAATTTCCACCACTTACGGAATCACTGCTATTTTCCTGGTTCCATACGGGCCAAGCATTTGCGAGTGCGCCAATGCTTTCACGCGTACGTCAATAGGTTCCCAGATGATTCATTCGCTCTGGCTCTGCACGCATATAGTCTACGCAATCTAGACTGCATGAACGCATGGTTGAGAATTTATTTTTTTTCTTTTCTGAAAACATATTTTTGTGAACTTATTGAAGGAATGGAATACTAAAGATGGTACCTTTCTATAATAAGAATATTATTTTTGGGTGGTGGTACCCTTTAAGTCTTGGTAACACATGCCCTTACGAATGCTGTACGAACAACTTTTATACCATATTGCAGCCATACAAAATCAATCGTACGTACAATGTTCGTAAAGGGGATTTGTGACCATGGCTGTAAATAGTTTTGATTACACATATCTGCTAACAATAAGAAGAAATAAGTAATGATTCTGTTGGAAATCCGAAATACTTGCATGTTTTGCATGGAACTACATGGTGTTTCTATTAAAGGGGAATTAACCCTTATCCTTTTGACTTATTGGATGTGATGAGAGCATAACTACTATCATTGCTAGTCACTTATTTCCTCATGAATATTCCCGATTACAACAATAATCAATATTTTATGGACCACTGTCGTCTGCTTTCAATGCCCATAGGAGGCGGCCATTTCTTCAACTACTCGCGGTGAAATGACGTGGCAGGCGGAGAACACAATAGCATTATCGTAACCCGCTATTGTGTTCTCCGCCTGACACGTCATTTTACCGCGAGAAGTTGAAGAAATGGCCGCCCCCTGTTGGCATTGAAAGCAGACGACAGTGGGCCATAAAATATTGATTATTTTCATTATTGGGAATATTCATGAGGAAATAAGTGACTAGAAATGACAAGAGTTATGCTCTCATCACATCCAGTAAGTCAAAAGGATAAGCCTTAATTCCCCTTTAACAACTATTAGTAATCTTCAGTGAATAAGTAACCAAAGTACCAAACCAGACAAATCTGACGATGGAATTAATACTGAATTAGTAATAGTTGGTAGCTATGATACTTCTTCAGCCAAATTACATCACTTTTGCAAATTGTTGTACATGTATTTACAGCTGGGAAACCAGTATTCATTCAAAGGCAACTGAATCCGAACGGACACTTTGTCACAGCTAGGTAAGCACCAAGCACGCCGTCCAAACTCTGTCGTCGGCTTGTGACTTACATGAAACACTATAATTTTTAAAACTCCTTTTGCTAAAGAAGCGTAGAAGCAAAACTGCTCAACCAAAATTAATGATCTTGGGTGTCATTTTCTGAAAAAGCAAGAAATACTCTTGTGACATGAATATATCAAAACTCTTGTGTGCCGTTTCTGGAGGTCACCTTGCATTTAACTAAAAAATTACATTTCATGAATACTGATTTTATACATTAAATTATGATTACTGCACATTTAAATCAAACTCATAATTCATTGTTCAAAACTGCGAATTGACTGTAAATTCTTACTGGAGTAACAAGACAATTTTAGAAAATAATCAGCAGTATGGTACATAATATGAGAGAAGATGTAAAAGAAAAAAAAATAATAATTAGGAAAAAACAAAAATCATTGTTAAATTGAAAGTAAAGGGGGCAGTATAATACCAGCAATGATATTGTCTTAATTACTGTATACATTCCGTAGTTGGTACTTGGTAACAGTTACTCAGGAGAATCTGTAAAGGTTTCATTGTAAAAGGCGTAGGCAGAGTGATATTAAAGACAAATATAAGAAAGAAAGAAAAATAGATACAACTGGCTTACTGCATGGCAATATTAATATTGTATTACAATTATTATACTCATTATTATTACTCATGGATTGCAAAAATCTTATTTTACATGCAAACCGAAGGCAAAAATGGGAACACATGTCTAACTAGTTTCCTTGTAAGCATTGTAATAATATTACTTCACATCATTATGCATAAGAATAAATAACAAACTTCACCGTGCCAATCATGCTATTGACATCACAATAGGTTACATTATACACAGTAAACATAAAAACAAAACAACGAAAATAACAAGAACCTTTTTCATACCGAGTTCATGATATAATTGTTATTTTCTCCGAGTCTTCTTAAATCATGTCAAAGACCCATAGTCTTCCAAAGTTTAAGTTCTCTGACCGTGACAGTCCAAAATGTTATTAAGAAGACTCAACAGTCAACATCAGTTTTTCCTGACATAATAGTTATTTGCAGTGGTAATGTTCAAACTAAAATTATGGAATCACTGTTCTTCAAGATTTGTCACAGTTCGCTATCCATAATTGGGCTAAAAACAAACACTGTTCTCCACTGGCTGCACATAAGTTCTGCAAAAACAAAGCAGATTACAGTTTCTCAAAGTTACTTCAAAATCGGCTTCTTTCGTTCAACCAGCGTACTGAACGCCAGCACACTGACCAAAGAGTCCATGTTCCGATAACACCGACGATGTCGAGTCGCTCCTCGTCGTCCACAACGATAACGCTTAAAACGTCCAACCTGGCGTTCGCGTACACTCTTGCGACGTGCTCGCGATCTGCCACCTTCAACAGACGATCTCCGTCCGGCCCATCGTTGACTCCACGATCTCCTCCGATGACCAGGCTCCACCTGTCGACTACGCTGTCATTCACCATCTCTACAACAAAACTCTGGCAGACGTCGCTTGCGAATAACAGGCTCTCCTGCCTTTCGACGTCGCTGACATCCATCCCAATGACGCTCATCTTCATACCGCCAACGCTCACCTTCTATTCGATGTCGCTGACCTCCATTTCGGCGAGGAAGACAGCGCAGATAGGGGCATGCACCTCCCTCCGTGAAGCCCCTCACCTTGCCACGGATGTTGCTGCTTACGATGCTCCCCACCTCAACTCCGATGACGACCACCTTGCCGAGGACATCGTTGACCGCCACACCAACTCTCCAGCTGCAGCAAGGGCACCCTCTGGAACCGCAGTCCCTCTGCTCCCGCAGACATCTCACGCACCTTCTCCGGCGTTGCTTCGCAGAGTGGCTCATCCACGATCCCCTCTGCATCCTATGAATAAAAATGTGAGAAAGTAATCTTTTCCCGACACATATGGAGAAGGCCTGACAGGTTCAATAAGTACAATAGAAGACGTTTACGATTCTAAATATTTGCTCATAATCTAATGATTATTTACAAGGGAATGCAAACAAAAAAAGAAGAAAAATATCTGTTGATTATTGTTAGTATCATGAGTTGCACCACCTAGTCTTATCCAACAAAGAAAACGGACCCTTTAATAGGGGGCCATATTATGACGGCGATGGCCAACGGTCGGCGAGATGGACGATGAATGCACAATCTTCTCCGCTCACGCTCCTGTTCCATGAAAGTGAGGCCACCAGCTCCTCCTCGAACTCATCGGCAACAGATCAATGACAACCAAGAGCCACCACACGCCGAACTTAGCCATGCTGGACACCATGACCAACATTTACATCGATCTCTTATCGTTCAATCCATGTTAGTTAGGAGACTTGGCCATACATGTAATACGACCCTTCGGGCGCATAAAAACTAATGAGTGTTATGCCACCAAATCAAGACCATTTTTTTTATTTACACATTTCTGCTTTATTGTAACAAAATAAGAGTATTAATAATAGTATTATCAGTGAATCTAAACACAACACAAAAGTTCCCCCTAATTCTAAAACAAGTCTTTGTAAATTCAAAACCTGGAATTTTCACAAACTGCTATCAGTATCAGGCACACATGTTGCTGTAATATCAGCTACATTTCGTGAGAAATTGAACAATTTGAAGGAAAGTCGACTTTACGGTAACGGGTAAGTCTAAGAACTTAAGACAAAGTGTGCACATGCATCATCCAAATCTGCTGAATATATATTCTAGACAATGTGAGTAAAATTTCAATAATTTCAGTGCTTTTTATCTTTTGATAAAAATTGTTAAATATTAGCCATTCGATGAGTAGTTATTGCAAGTCTACAATTTTACAAACATGAACAGTGTTACTGTACTAATACTAATACTTAGCGCTGCGGCGCGCCGGCCGGACAGCGGCGGCTAGCACAGGCCAGGGTACGCGTATACGGTGCATTGCATGCAGACTGCAGTCCGTCATGTAATCCAGGGGCGCTACCGTAGTTGTTCGCAGTTAGGCCTACGTAACTTAGTCTTGAAATTTACATATTTATCGTCGGCTGTTGACTCCCAGATTAATCTATCACATCCTATTGTATTCACACTACATTATGCTTACCTTTGAGTAGCTTTGTCACACTCCCATCGTCATCGATTTGTTCGAGAATTTCCTCCATCATTCCACAATGACAAGTCGCTTCTTCGACGTCGCTTCGTGAAATCCAAAATGGCAGTCAAAACGGGTTTCAAGCAACTCTTGCGAATTGCATGACGTCATTTGTGGGTAGTCTGATTGGCTTAAAGTTTTAAGTCCCCATTAGATTTATATTGCGAAGCCAAATTTTAATCGAAGGGTATAGAAGGCCCAATGAAATAAGTCTTTAGGACTTAAAATATTTTAAGTCTTAAGAAGGACTTAAAATTTAAGTCCTAGAAATTAAGAGAGTATGTATTATATCAATCAGTCCAACCCCGCTGCGTCCCTGATGCAAAACGTCATATTTGATTTTCAAATCATAATTCATAACTTGTTCTGACTCACATTACGAAGCTGAACTCAATACTTGACTGCCCCTTCCTGTCATAGTGTACATGTCAAACCTAATAGCTTCTGTGACTTTCCAAGAAGTCAGTTACCTCTTATGTACAGTATAATTTCTTACATGGGTGTACAGTATTGTGGATAAAGCACAGTTAGGCCTTTTGACTAGGCCTCGATGTGTCTTGCATGGCATGAACGACTGGCTAACGCGACTACACAAGGCTGCAGCTCTTATTACAGACAACGGGATTATGTAATTAATTTTGATCATAATTCTATGATTTGCTGCTCCGGGCATGCAAGTGTGACTATTCTTTAATAGGTCGTTTTTGGCTCATTCAGAAACAAGGCCCTTAATTGACAAAAGACTTACAAGGCATGCACAAGATTTACTTTACGATTTGAAACGATGTATCGAATTGGTATTCTGATGATAAGTAGACCCTTTTACAATTATACTTTTGTTACTAATTCATGAAGTGTGTTTTTAATAATTGACCGTCTCTGCCTTTCAATGTCGATGAGCTACATGCTCATATGTTAATTGCCGTTAAACATCGTTACAAATGAAACAATTACTAAATGATTTGCAACTTATCCGAATAAACCACAAATGAGGTCGGCTTATACAAGTTATACTATTATGCATACTGCTATTATGTGTACAAATGTAAAGGTATTAAGTACATAATTTCAATGCACGCGATTCATGGCAAAGAACCAAATCATTCATTTATGTATTTATGTCTGTCCGACAATATGAGACAAACATTTGGCAATTTCCACTACACTAAGAGCTGACAAGACTTTTTATATCTACACTGCTGGAACATAACAGTGAACGATTCATGTACAGTACATTTAGGAAACACATTTTTTGTGTCAGAGTATACCATGGTCAACTGACATGAACATCAAATGAACTTTTTAAATATCACATGGAAGTTATGAAATACATATTTTGACAGAAAATAAGAACTCAAACGAATGTGGAATATTAACACGACATTATTTAGGGCTGGAAATACACAGCGGAATGCAAGCCATTATACTTCGTCTATAGATGCTTTTGTTAACGCCGATTATAATTGAAAGCAACATAAACAAATAATAAATACGGTACATGTTTGCCAATGACAAATATGACTCTTATTTCAATCATATTTGTAAATCATGTTGTTAAGTATTATTGCTGTTATAATGTTGTTAACCCCAATAACCACGTGTGTCAATATTGACTTGAATTTTAACCATGACTTTATGTCACGTTTTTGTTCATATATTATAAACTCGTAAGCACATTTATCTCTGAATGGTACGACATATCAGTGTTAGTTTACTACATCAATTACTGTTCTATCATTCTGTTACGTGAACAATGCAGTAAACATTTCCATTCGAAATTTTCCTTGCAATTTGTGAAATTTTGCGAATACTTATCAAAAATTAAAGAGAGATAAATAGTGTCTGTATACAAGGCTCCCAAACTTTAACATATTTATCTCCGAAGTAAAAAAAAAAGGGAATTAGTGCCCGCCATTTTTCTGTCTCAACCATTTTCAACTTTGCATACAAAAATTGACATTACATGCGCATACTTTTCGCATTTCTTTCGCATGGTCTTTGTAATGAAACAAAATATTGTACTATATATTATCTTTTCGCCCGCAAAAGAAAAGTGAGTATAAGTAATAAGTGAGTATAAGTAATAAGTAATAAGTATAAGTAATGTTCATACTAAATATGTTACTCATTGCGGAAATAGTATCGTTAATAACATCGCTAATGATATTCGTTTGTCTCGCAATGTAAGGTCAACACGAATCTAAAGATCACGACGTTTCGTGCACCGTATAAATACCCTTGCTTACAGAATATTTGTATCACCTGACGAAGTGTTGCAGCGGCGCACGAAACGTCGTGATCTTTAGATTCCTTGTTGACCTTACATTGCGAGACAAACGAATGTCATTAGCAATATTAGTAACGATAGGTAATGTTGTTTTTCTTTACGACTCGAATTTAACTTACGGGTTATAATATATACCCTATACGTTTGTATGTACGCAACTTGATTCGCATTTCATGGTTTTATACAATAAGCCGTCTACAAACAATCAAAAACGTGTGCATTGAGGCAAACTTCTTATGGGCAACCCTCATCTTTATGAGGGTGCTACTTGCACTTTTACTTTAGAGTTATGTAACACTACAATTACAACGAAAAACTAATAAAAAGTGCTCTGTGAGGTGACAGTTTTCCTTTACTTTTAGTTTTACCGGTATCTTACTATCATGAATCTACTGAGCTTCATGGTCATATGGTCATGGTCATATATAAAGTGCATTATTATCCATATCCCTTTTATAACAAGACAAATCGCTGTTCATTTTTGTGATACATGCAGTAAGTATTGAGTGAAAGTAGAAGGGTAATAAATTACATACTGCGTGTCTTGCTCAATTTACCGGTTACTTAAAGGAATCTAGCCAGTAAAGCCAGTAATTGGGCATAGGTATGCCAACTCTGACAAAGACGCGTTTATACATATACATTTTCTGTGATCTAATAAAGTAATGTGTCAAATGAGTGATGTGTGTAAATTCCATGATAAATAAATGTCATAATAATGGCTGAGTAATAACCGAATTGCAAGCTTTCCATGTTTGCACTTAAGCCACTTTAAAGGGACTTAGTAACATTGTCCAAATCATCCAAACTTACTTGGAATTCTAGTGGTTCTCTTGTACCTTATCATATTCATATAAACAATAAAAGCACGGGACACATTTCGGTTTGTCAAATTTCCCTTTCGTTAAAAAGATATTTATGATTTAAGTGTTCAGGTGTTGAATTATCCACTGGACCGCGAAAACCGTGTACAAAGTGAGTACAATGAGTTAGTGAATATCACTTTGTTTTTTTGCTCATTACTCGGCCATATAACGTCCATTTAACTTGAAATGTTCATACAACACCCAGTGGACATATCAGATAACAACAATATACATTGTATCAACCACTCATCACTTTTAGCACATGTAAACAAACTTACTAGATCACTTTAAGAGCTATTTGCTAACTCATTTCCATACGTTATTACACATTTGAAATGATTCCCGGGATTTGTGCAAATTAAATAATAAATATCTCAATAACAATATTAAAACAGAGAGAGACAAATGTGGTTTTATACTTATATTAGTAAGGGGAAAACATACAGGCATGAACGAACCACACACAATCATGACAAAGATTCAAGTAAATTTGGTTGATTCGACAAAGTGATCCCTTTAACCATCATGACAGCTCACAACTGTATCAAAGATATATTGAGCGTCCTCAATTTGTTTGATGTACGGTATACCCTCTCCATTTAAACAAAGTGGCAAACATGTTATAACCGCGCTGTGCAAATAACAAAATGTATAATATATTTGTTCTTTTAATGGGCTTGCTTGTAGCTGGTGTCTTTATCAAGCACTTTATAATAACCGATCTCTTTAGAACACAGACGTTTACAGAATGGTAAAGGGTGTACTAAAAACCCATTTAAGAATTATCCGAAAAACTACTCAGGTTTGGGTCTATGGAGAATGGGTGTTACACCCACACCAAATCGTCTTCAATCATTTCATTCGGCTAATGTTAAATAACATGTTGAGCAAGCTTTTACATAAAATACACTATTACCCCCATTTTATTTTGAATAAATTGACAAACAACCCCATTATTCCATGCTGTACAAAAAGGGGGTGTGCTTTGGAAAGGTTAGGTTGTTACTGGTGTTTTTAGCAAGCACTTATAATATTGTAACTCGGCTATAAAAGTGATCAATTTACTTTCTTATTCAACCAAAATATCACATGGAGCTTTCACATTTCTCTTGTGCCTTGTTGTTTGTCTTAAATTAGCAGAAGAATAGAATAGGTTTTGATTTTTCAAATATCTCCCAAATTACAGCGATATGTATGATTTAATTGAAAATCGTTCCGGAATGCTTTTCGCTTGTATACAAATAGGCAGTAGGTGATAACATTTGACAGAAATTTTCAGAAACCTTTTTTCACTAAATAACAGTAGGCCTATTCCTTTTCTATGAAACTTTTACACATTATTTAGAAGAATCTCCCGATGATATTGATTAATTATGAGAGAAGTGTCAGATGTCACTTTTGGAAACCTCGTTTATAGTTAATGGATCACTTTCAGTTTCTGTTTAATTATTAACACAGGGGGACGTTAATTATTGGTGCCATTACTCTTTGGGGCAAACTCTATGCTTTTCCTTATTTCTTATTCCTTATGTTTTGTATGCCCCCCCCCCCCTCCTCCCCACCCTCCCCCGTAACCACCCAACTGACATATGAACAACACTTGAGAAAACACTTGAGAAAACACTTGAGAAAACAACATAAAATGTATTTATTACTCCTCTACTTTCAAACAAATAACTTAACGGTCTTGTGCATTAAACCACACATAAACTACTGTGCATTGAATAGACAAGCATGCAAAGTATGTTGAGTATGTTAGAATTAGGTATTCTCTTTATCATTTAATTGTCCGATACTGCTCATCTTCTGTAAAAGTTACAAATCCAACTCAATTTTGAAAAGTCTTCAATTTTACTTATACACGAATTGTTTAGAACGTTATTACTACTCTCATTACATGCATTATATTCAGTAAATTGACTATATCATTTATGATAGATAGATCTATTGGTAAACCGCAATCATAATTCCCTCTTCATGATTGAGGTAACTCACGTCGTAGTATTACCCTACTGGAGCCAATGTGTTATTCCAAAATATCAATCTGACATCATTAATAAATAAAAATCTCTTCTTATATTTGTACAATTTAAACTTACCGGTAACTACATGGGTGTTGATCGACATGTGCACGTTATTACTCCTCTCCTCCTCCGCCTCGTTGTCCAAACTGACGATGACGCCGCCCGACTGGCCGGGGATGTCGGCCCCGACGCACGACACCCACGGTAGCTTCAGCGGCTCGCACATCTCCGAGTAATTCCCGAAGCCCGTGTGAACGCAATCCGTCAACCGGGATTCGTTCCCGCGACAATCGGTACCGTTCATTACGACTAGCTGGTCGATGTGGTGGTCGACGTTCGCCCCGCCGGGTGTCACGCGCATCACGCGCGTCACACCCTCGTAGCCGAGCTGCCGACACGCGACGTCGCCCGCGGTCATCGTCCACCGGCTGGCGCAGATGAGTCCCCACGCGTTCCCGTGCCTGATCTCGACGATGCCCTCGCCGTTGTGCATTCCCTTCAGCCGCAGTTCCCCAGCATCTGTGGTAGCGTGACATGTTACGATAAAACAAAATAAATATATGACAACTGATATCATCATTGAAGTCCTTTCACTAATGATAAGTCTCGATCTCGATATCGATCTCGTGTTCGTCTCCCTCATCGTCCTCGTCCCTGAAGTCGTCATCGTTGACTTATCTTCCGTCCTACACGGAAAGATTCGCCTGCACAGTAACGCCATGTCTATGTTCACCTTCTAAACTAAACTGCGCTCGTCGAGTAAAACCGTATCTTGTTCCCGCCCGTCTAAAAATCAAATGAAATACTTTCAAGAGAACGTGGTCGTTTTATGTCATAATATATTCATATCATATTCATACAATGACGTTACTTCGATTAGCTCCTGTATAAATCCTGTTTAGGTTCAGACGATTTAGTTTCCTTCCAAGAAATACAATCCTCAGCAGTCGAGAACAAAACTGAATATCTCATTGATCAAACTACAAGTGCCGGATATGCTATCAAGTGAATGCTACTTGAATCGAAATAGAAGATGTTGAAAGTGCGCGAATATTTAGTTCCTGTAAATCCAATGCATGTTCGAGCGGTTTGCATTTGTTTGTTCTTTCAAACAAAAATAGTACAGTTCCGCAACAGGAAAAGGCAAAACAAAACTTCGAAGAAGTAAATTTTTAAAAAAAATGAAAGCATCGAGCTAATAACTTGAAACTCGAAGGAAAAACAAAAGTTACTGAATATTAAATCCGAAGCTGGAACAGAAAAGGTGAACTTCAAAGATCTAAAAGTTCTAAAAACTGAAAATATCGAGCGATGGCTGCTAGCTTGACTGAAATAAATTAGAGAAAAACTGAAAAGGTAACTGCCTGCGTCCAGACTCGATCGCTGCAAGCGCCTCAAATGACTCAGATAATATGGGATGAGTCAATATATAGTATGGGAAACAGTGGACGGACATTTACTGGAGCGAGTCAAACGCAAAGCTGTTGAAAAGCAGCGTAATAGCGCGCTCTCATTTGCAGAACACTGTTTTTTTCCATCGTAGTCCGATCCGCAATCCAATTTATATGTGGTACACTACTATCAACATAGTACCTCCTTGCTACTAAACCGTGTTTACGCACCGTACTCACTCAAAACTTCAAAAGAACCTTTGCCAATGCGTTGCCACCCCCCCCCCCCCCCAAGACGCATTGGTGTAGAAACTTAGTGGGAGGGGGCATGGGATGATGGTGCCCTTGTCACCCCCCCCCCCCCCCCCCCCCATAACAAGCATTATGATAAAGGCAATGAAACAAATTCATACGAAAAACATCTAAACATCTTATAGTTGGAGGTTTTTGCTATAATTATAAACAGATAAATGTTTTCAACTTTTTCAACTGTGATACCACAAAAGTGGTTTAATGACTTAAAATTATTGATACTCATTATCATGCAGTAGAGGTTTGCCCCCCCCCCCCCCCCCTTCCCACACACTCCCACGAAAATGTTCAATGCGTTAAGCCGTTATGCGTCCATTTTAACGCTCTAAAATAAAATTACAATACACTCAATTCCAAAAAAGGGGATTTACCATGGAAAAGGATTGCCCCTTTCCAAAACCCGTCCCCCAGAAATGCCCGACCCCCACCCCCGACCCCAAACAGTTTTTGTTCATTACATTACGCCAAAGACTGCCAAATACGTCAGTGAAATTGTACACCGCATCCGCTTACACCTCAAAATAGAGAGAAACTTGCTGGGGGTCGAAGTGATTTGGAAATTCTATCCAAAATCTAGCACTCATCAACCCACAAACTTTCCTTTGTTGACGTTTGACACTTTGTATGTAGATGGGGGTTTCCCTTACAAAAACATGACCGAATTACGCATTGTGTAATTGATAGTTGTAAAGAAAGTATATTGTACCATGTTTATTTATTCCATATTCATGCGGGGGCATTGCAGTCTTTAAATAGTAAACACAGTTTTGTTGTTGATTTTTTGAGCAAAGTTAATGAGATCGATTTTTTAATCTAAAATATGTCAACATATACAGTCCAAACACATACGCAAAACAAATAATGACCTATTTTAAAATGCATACCAACAAACATTTGATGTTATTACTATTAGATTATGTTACACGAAGGTCTATATTTAGCGGGAACCCAAACAAACAAGAGTTCACGAAAACTTCTAGTGTTTAGGCGTCAATTTTAGACACCCAAAGAACCTGCAAATTCCGGATTTTGGTCTAATCCCCATTTTATACGCTGCATTGGGCAACAGTAATCCACGTTAATCCCTCGGTTAACTGATACGACGAAGGATAGGCAAACGTGTACTTTTTTTTACGCAGTTACAGATTTTGTTTTATTGCTCTTGAAAGGGGACTTTTCTTTTCTTTTCTTTTTAAGGTGGAGCTTTTATTTGGGATTGTCAAAAGTACCTCGTAATACAGTTCTGAATTCACCGCCCTTGTTTACCACAGAGAAACAAACAAACCAAAACAAACACAGACAAACAACAATCTTAATCAGTACAAACAACAAATCGTGCGCACTTTTGTTTATATCTAAACCAATAAAGCAATATTTACATCAAACCATTAGTATCTTTATGAACAAACGTGTTATGTAGAGTTCAAATTGGTACTCCTTATTAATATTTTGAACATAGAATACAGAGAAAATAGAATAAAGTATTTTTTCCGAAGCAAATTCGACAAGAAGACGATCAAACCATGGTCGGAATAGCTTGCGGTTGTCGAGTTACACCGTAATTAAATCATAAACCCCCTTTATTCTCTTCATCCAACATTATTTCCGGGGACGCAACACAAACATAACATCATGTTCAATTATATTTCCCCCAAATATTATAATATCATACCGAACATGCCTATATAAGGTAATCTTATGGCGATTTTATGAAGTAGGTCTCCACATGCAATATTACTAAACACAAAATAATGTGGTTGTTATTTAGTATGAATTAGTTCCCTCGTGTGTCTCGATTCCAAGTTTACATCATATCGTTTGGAAAGTTTCGGAAGTTGGTTAGCATATTTAGGGAGTACATGAAATTAAAGGTGATCTGCATTTAAAACGTATTTAAATACCTCTTAAAGTAATTCATTAACGTTGTCCCATTCAACCGAAATCACTTAAAGGGACTTAGTAACATTGTCCAAATCCTCAACAACAAAAAATTATTCTAGCGGTTCCCTTATACATTGTTGTATTCGTATTAACAATAAAATCATGGGACAGGTTTCGGTTTTTCAAATTTCCCTTTCGTTACAAAGATATGTATGATTGAAGTATTCAGATAAGAAAAACTCCGGGCGAGTTTTTCTTCCGTGTACAAAGTGAGTGCAGTGAGTTACTGAATATCACTTTGCATTTTCGCTCATTACTTGGCCATACAATGTCCATTTGACTTGAAATTTTCACACAATACCCTGTGGACATATGAGATAACAACAAGAGTTCAGAAAGATGGAGATAACAACAATATACATTGCATCAACCATTCATCACTTTTTGCACATGTCAACAAAGTTACTAGATCCCTTTAAAGCTTTCCCTTTTATCTCGTACACCTTGTTGCTTAGTTAATTGTAGCAGAGGACTGACATTGGTTTTGATTGTTCTAATGTCTCCCTAATTATGGAAATATTTATGATTGAATGGAAATCGTTCCAGGAACACTTTTCCGATTGTATTCAAAATAAATGGACAGTACTTGATAAAAATCTAAGTAAATGTTCACTTTTTCACCAGGTTAATAGTGTTCTTTTTCTACGAAACTATATCATATACATCATTCAGAAATATTGTACAATTATATTGGTATGTGATTGAAGTCTCAAAATGCACATTTGGAAAAAAATCTTATGATTCAGTAACTGGATCACTTTAATACTTTTCATTGGAAATATCAATAACTTCATTACAATTCCTTTAATACAAAACATGTTGTTTAAAAATATTCGGAAGCGTGTTGGGTGTGCATGTATGACAATGATGTGGTGCGTTATGATCATGAATAGGTAGTAGGTTCATGGTTATTATTCCCCGCAATTTACCGCTTAAAGCCCAAGTTCAGTTTCGGGAAAGTATCCGAATACATCTATATCGATCGATATTGTTGAATATGTATTGAAATAGGGCTTGTGTGGTAAAATCCAAACCTAAGCATCGTTAAATACAGAAATATCGGAAGAAATCCAATATCCGCCTGTGAAATTCATAAATCCACCGCCCGTTCAGACCTGTCAGCGCCGCTAGCGCTGGGGGAGATATCGACAAGCTAGGGACAAGCCCATATAGCGCGACACCTCGTGTACACCTCATGGTCGTAATACACGTAGCGTATGAGCGATTCCGCGTTGGCGATATCTATCCGGCCCTAGATCAATTTATAATTTTGCAAATATATCAATTAGTAGGCGGTTTCTTGGCCAAATTTGGATAATCCTATATTAGTACAATTATATTCTTTCACATTATTGGTAATAAGAGCTTCCATTTCATTTTTTGAGAGGGGGGCGTTTCCAAAACTGGCCTTTACCTTTAAAAACTGTTCAGGGGAAGTATAGAAAAAAAGTTTCATTACATTTCCGTAGAACATTAATTATGCCGCATAATTCATCATACCTAAGGGAGGCCTTCGTTTTGCTTCATAAGTTAAAGGATCGACGTAAACTCAAAATCTTGTGGGCGTACTTTGAGGGTTCAAAGGAGAAATTCATACCCCTGTGTGTTGCGATTCCGAATTCAATCATGATTCGAAAGTTGTTTTACACAATTTGAAGGACGTTTATTTATCATGTTCATAAGAGCGCATGCCTATGCGTTTAAAGTTACAATTTTTTTGTCTTACATTGTTTTTTATGATGAACAGCATTTTATGGGAAAGTATCAATAATTGCATTACATTTCCTTTAATTAAAAAACGACGACTATTCTGTATATTATACAACACGCCTGGGCAATACATTTAAATCATTCGCAAAGTTATATAGGTTCACGCAATGTTTATACCAAACACAAAATCTTTAGGGTGTACTTCAAAACGGTTAATATATATAATAGAAGAAATTTGGCCCCATGTGTGTCGTGATTCTAAGTTTAAAAGCATGCTTCGAAAGTGCTCTGACACACACTCCTTCATCTGCGGGCTGTTGTTGTCCTTGGAATCAGTATTGTAGCAACGGGGGGGGGGGGGGCACTGGGGCACGCCCCCCCCCCCCCCCCTCCCCCTCAATCATTTGACACAAAACAATAAGTGTGCCCTTATTTTGTCCCTGACGAAGATTCTGCTAGGATCGAAACTCCGGCCCCTAAATTACTGACTCTCACTCTTCTTCATTCAAAATGCCGCCCCCTATCCCCTATCATTCGAGCGCCCCCGCCCTACCCCCCCCCCCCCCCCTACTCGCTCTAACCACGCTACACCACACCTTAGAATTTAACAAAATATGACGTTCACTTTTTGCCACGAATTTAGGGGGAATGCACAGGGGACGACCGGGGCCAGCAACAGATAAATGAGATCGTACAAAACATACCATAAATATGACGGGAATATGGAACGAATTGCTTTTAGTTGTACCAGTGGCGTGGCACTGGAACCGGAAGAGGGCACGGCGACCAGGCACATGCCCCCTCAATAATTTGAAGAAAAAAGGGTAACAAACATAAGGGGGGAATTCGTAGAAAAAATAAAGACATATAATTATGAAGTGTGCCTCTAGCCCCCCCCCCCCCCCCCCCCGTGCCCCCAGTAAGCATGGTAAGTGCCAATCATTCCGCCTATGCCTTGCAACTGCTTGGAATTTTTTCGGAAAACCGTTCACTTTTTGCCCCGAATTACACAGGGAATTCGGGGCCGGCAGAAAATAAATGAGATCGTACAAAACATACCATTAATAATGACGGGGATATGAACAAATGGTAAACTATTTCTCTAGTTGTACGTCATCAAAAAACACTAACAAACACTAAATTTCTCTCGAAATTTTGCGTTTGAAATAATAGGTAAATCAGTGTCAATGAGTTTTCGAATCGTGTTTCTATTACATGCAATATATGCAATATTGTATCGCAAAAATTGGATTGTGAATAGTTGAATGACTAATTATGTGCAGGATATTGTGTGTTTGTATTTTGTTTGTTTGTTTGTTTGTTTGTTTGTTTGTTGGGTTTGTTTCTAACAACCACAGTGAAATGAGCGTGCAGTATTTTATTGACTCACAATCATGATGATAAGTCAAAGCCAATTTAGAATCGAAATACGCCTACTGAGCGATAAAATCTTGTTCGATATACTAGTACAGAAGGGAAATTAAATACTTAATTGATTTTGTTTCTACATGTATGACAAGAATGACTTAGCAGGTAGCTTTGCGATGTAGTTGTGGTTATTTTAAGGTCTTCTTAGTAAACAACTTTTGTGATGCGGATTCCCCATAGAATATATGCAATATTTGGCCCTTTTCCAATCGATAGAAATATAAATCATTATGTGCCAATCTTCTATATTTTTTTGCGAATACCTGTTATGACATATATGATTTATTTCCATGATGAAAAGTATGCCAAACATAGCAGAACTGTGTATTCTAGATGCATTGTGCAAATCATAGTTGCTAGTTTGTTTACCATCCATATATACAAAATGTAATGTACAATGCAATATATAGTTTTGTATTTTTACACACAGGAATTGAATCATGATTTGATAATATATTATATCTTTTATCATTATATTTAAAATGTGAAAAGCAAAACTTTCGTACAGTTGCATTATGTAACTAATCATGTTAAATCAAAACATATCACTGCTCAGTATTTTTTTCAGTCGATATTAAAATCATATTTATGAGCATATATTGTATCTTCGCGTATATCTGTCATAATTCAATAATATATTTCTTATTTCAAAAATGAAAAACTTTTGTAAGGACATTGTGCAACTCATCATGTTTAATAACAAAATATCCCTGTATATATTTTTCAATCGATCGAAACATAAATCACGAGAAAATATTATACTTTTTGCGCATATTTGTCATAACCTAATGATAAATTTCTATTTAAAAAAATGAGAAATAACAAAACTCTTGTACGGATGTATTTCGCAACTCACCATGTTTGCTAGTTTTAAATTATCATGACTATCACGCCACAACGCACATGACCACAAAATACAGAAATAACGGCAATAAACCAATAGAAACATGTTGAAATAAGCTTGTGTATACGGATGTGCCTGAATCATCAAAATATTTATATTATTGACCTAAACAAACATTCTACCATTTCCTGCAGACAAAAACTTCCTAAACATTTAAAAATAAACAATGGCGTCAATTAACAAGAATATGTAATGACGACTAATTAACATGACTACAATGTTTCCTTGTTTGAATTTGGGATGAATAAATTGTAAAGAGATGAACACGTTATTTCCTTTTTGTCTGGAAAAATACTGAATGCGCTGATGCATAATTATAGTCAACATTATAGCGCCAAATAAGGGATGCCGATAAGTTTCCAGTTTTGGTATCAACCTCTTCAGATTTCAATGTATCACTAAATCATTTCCTCTTTCATGTATTTAATGTTTCTTTATTGAATCTCTATGTGCGTGTAAAACTTATAGTAAGTTCCTTCCCATGATGACGAACATGACAAATGAAAATTCAAACCTGAACATGGGATTTTCCGTCGTATCTTAAAGGGGACCACCAGGCAAAGAACAACACATAATTGTATGTTCTGGTATTGTTGTGTGATAGGTGCCCAACATTTTGCAAAGGGTTGTGTAATTCATTCAACAATGCAATTAATTACCACCACTTACGGAACCATTATGGCCTTATGGTTCCGTATGCGCCAAACGTTTGCGTGTGCGCCAATTCCATACATTTACGCGTACGTTTGGAGATAACATCACAGACGATGCGTTTGTTCTAGACCAAAGGTACCTAGTCTTCGAATGCAGACCCATGTATACATCTTGTAGAATGGTAATGCTTTTTTTTCTTTCAATTATATATTTTTGTCTAGAAACATATTTTCCTGAACTTATTAATGGAATGGAATTTTAACCTTTTTTTATAAGGATATTATTTTTGGGTGGGGGTACCCTTTAAGCTTTATCCATCCGTGTTGGGACTGGTCCTAAAAAATACTCATGCTGAGGGCTATGGAGAATTATGTTATATACCAAAACCAAATGGTCTTGACCAAGTTAAAAGAAACTTAAAGTGATCTAGTAACATTGTCCAAATCCTCAAAAACTTACTTGGAGCTCTAGCGGTTCTCGCATACCTCATTCCATTTGAATTACCAATTGATTGAGGCATGGAACTGGTTTAAGTTTTCCAAATTTATCTTCCGTTATAAAGATATGTATGATTGAAATGTTCAGATTTATAACTATCTACTGGATATCTATTACCTATTTATTACAAAGTCAGTGCAATGAGTTAGCGAATATCACGTTGCATGTTTGCTCATTACTCTGCCACATAACATCAATTTAACTTGAACAATTCACACATGTCTTAGTAGACTTGTATCATATCACAACAATTCACATTTTTTATCAACCATTCATCGCTTTTTGCCCATGTCAACAAAGTTACTAGATCCCTTTAATATGTGGACAACCTTATTTCCGTTGTCGAAGTGAATCTTATTATGGTCTTCCGTTGGAACTTCCCAAGAGGGATTTCCATCATGATGTTGTAATCATTATATATACTTTTCATTCTTTCATAATTCTAACCACTTTCACTTCTTTCTCTCTCTCTCTTATTAGACTTTATTCTTTCATTATGTCTTTAAAGTTTTTATTAATTTGTTTCTTTTCTTTCACGATCAATCTAACTCATATACTGCCATATTTCATCAAACATGTCAAAAGGAAACAAACACAACCAGGGTAAATGCGTGTACATGAAATAAGCAAAAATGTGTTTGTTAGTAACCATGGTAACCTTGGAGTTGATGCAATACCATGTTGTGTTAGAATAAATCAAAGGGGATTATTGGTGAGCATTACAATTCGTAAGTGTGCATGATATGGAATAAGAGTAAGTCGAGTACAAAATAACAAATAAAACAAAATCAAATTTGGCTGATTTGTTAGTTGCATCTGTTTGTTTGAGTTGATATAAGGCAGTGAAGCTGCCCCCGCGACATTCTCGTACATTATATTGTGGATATTTTGTAAAACATTCCAGTCTTGTTGTTACATGTGGGAAGGTGGGTGAGAAGGTCAGAAATGTGGGCAAAGAGACAATCCCATCTCCCCGATGTGAGGGGGTGAGGATTTAAGAAGGGGGTGGTTATTTATTTCATTTAAAAACAAACAGAGAAACATTGTCTTCCAATGTGTTAATTTTTTCGTTTAGTGACGTTACGGTTTGATGACGTCAAGGTGTGTATACGGGAACAATTTTTGTAGATTTGCGTAAAGCTTTTGATATGGTTGATCACGCATTGCTCCTTAAGAAATTATCGAGTATTGGTGTAACAGGCACAGCCTTAAATTGGTTCGAGAGTTACTTATCTGAGAGAAGAATAGTAACTGTAGTAAATAATGCTACCTCTAATGAAAGAAGTTTATCTCATGGTGTGCCACAGGGCTCAATTTTAGGTCCTTTATTGTTTACCATATTCATTAATGATCTACCTGATATATGCAAGCGATCTTCAGTTCACCTATATGCTGACGATACTGTTATATATTTCTCCCATGGAGATGCAAAAGAGGTTCAGTCTGTTCTTAATAAGGAAATGCTAAAGTTAGATGATTGGATGCGTACAAATAATTTGTTTATAAATTACACTAAAACTGTTTGTATGCTTTTTGGAACAAGATATATGTTATCAAAGTGTAATGAAATTGATATACAAATTAGAGATAAATGCATTGAACAAGTTAAAAGCACAAAATATCTTGGAATTCACATCGATAGAGAGTTGAAGTGGGATATGCATATTGAAAATATGTGTCAGAAAATTGGTAGACTTGTAAGCTTTCTTGGTAGATTACGTTATACTATAAATGAATCTAACCTGAATATCATTTATAAATCTGTTATACTTCCTCATTTTGATTATGGAGACTTGGTTTGGCAATCTGCTTCAAAATCTTCTCTTTTGTTATTGCAAAAATTACAAAATAGAGCGGGTCGAATCATAATGAGAATTAATCCGTATTCTCATATATCTACACAACATGTTCATGATACTCTGGTATGGGATTTTCTCGACAAACGTTATAAGAAACACTTGTACATAATGATGTATAAAGTGTTACAAAATTTAACTCCTAATTATATGCTCGATAATATTTCATTGAGAAGTACCAATTATGAATTACGTTCGAGTCAAGTTATGAATTTGCCTAGGCCTAGGTCAAACTGTTGTAAAAGAACGTTCTTCTACAGAGGAATTTCAGTGTATAACCAATTACCAATTGCAATTCGTAATGCTACGAGCTTGAGATCATTTCAAAATTTTTAGATGAATATATTCCATAAAATTGTAAATATTTGCAGTTCCCTGTTTTACTATTTTCTCTCTCTTTCCTTAACTCTTATGGAATTGTTCAAATGGCGTTGGAATTATTTGTTCTCAATTGGAAGTGTTTATATAATATTTGTCACCAATTTTAATTTATTGTACATAATATGGAATAATTTATGAAATTATAATTTCTCTATGTTGCAATCATTGTATATAGACGCTTAATTGTATATACTATATCTAATTGTGGGACCCCAAGGAAGAACAGCGGTTTTGTTTTTTTAATTCTGCTGATTTGGGTCATCCCCCGTTGCACTTCATTGCTGTATTTATTGTTGTGATTTCGGAAATAAACAAACAAACAAACAAACAAGGTAATACGCCGTTTCAAGAAAGCAGCGCTATACCTTGTAACGTATACGTTGTTGGCCGGCGACTTACGCGAGGATTCTACGACCCCAAAAAAAGAATCCTGAGGTGAAATTTAATCGAAGTGTGTCTTAGGCCACATGTATACATGAAGGCTTTACATCCCAATAGTCTTACATATCAATGACCTTACACCAACAACAACATGCCACACACAGACGTGGGTCTGGGAAGTGGTGGTAACGAAATACGTGGTGGTAATGATTTGCATTTTGTATTTGTCGACTAATTAGCTCTGTTTCGTTTGATGACGTTTGATGATATCAAGCAGATGCTTTGTTTAAGAAAATAGTATCATCTGAGTTTCAGTAAAGCAAGGCAGTGACAACAATAACTTCTTAAGTGACGTATTACTAATATATTATTACATCAAGACCAAAAGATACACCCAGCTTCTTGACGTGGGGGCTGGGAAGGGGAGGTAATTAAATGCATTTTCGCTAATTGTCTACTAATTAGCTCTGTTTCGTTTGATGACGTTTGATGATGTCAAGCAAATGCGTTGGTTCTAGATAGCAGTGTCGTC
>JBAMJV010002320.1:0-35580 GCA_037951105.1 Echinarachnius parma | reverse complement strand
ATCATATTCTAAATGGTATTACTGCAAATGTAATATATAGGGATAGTACAGATTTGGTCAAATAAAATGTTAATGTCTTAAACTTGAAAGTTGTCATCAAAATATATTTCGATGTTCCTTGAATGGTAATTTTTTCTTCAAACGGCTAAGTTAGAAACCTGTTATCATTCATAAAGTAGCCGTTAACACACAAAAGGGCGCTCTCTTAAACATATTGGTTTCAACCATTTTCATACAAACTTGTAAATGTTATGATTTGTTAAAAGACTGATTAAATAGAGATATCATCAACAATTATTTAATGTTAATTAAACAAAAAAGTGTAGGCACAATATATATATATATTATTTTTTCCTAAATCATCACATAAATATGCGACCCGCAATTTTGTTCCAATGGGGCTTTATTATTGATATTTCAGCCGAAACCACTTGTTAAGGAGTGTATGTTTGTGTGTTTGTGTGTGTGTGTGTGTGTGAGTGTGTGTGTGTGCGTGTGTGTGTGTGTGTGTGTGTGTGTGTGTGTGTGTGTCAGGGGCGTCGATCACGGGGGGGGGGGATGGGGGGATATATCCCCCCAATATTTCAGGGTGGGGGGGGGGGGTGGCCTGTATTATCATCCTCCCCCAACATTGGGGTTCAAAAATATATAATAACAATAAAATTAAGGAGCATTGCCCCCTCTCATGAATATAAGTTGTTACTATAATCTTCTTTAAACCATGTTTTGATAATGCTAAACCCTGGAACCCCCATTAAGGTTTTTGACCTAATACCAGCCATGTACTCATTACATAGTTTTATTCAGGACTTTTCTCTTGGCAAACTTTCAGGGCGATCCTGGCCCACTGTGCGTTTGCGCTTCGCTCACTAAAATTGAGCTCACTATTCAATAATTAATTGTATTTCTGGATATTACAAATCACAAAGTTTCCGGGGGCTTCGCCCCCTGGACCCCCAATATTGTGTGTATCCCTTGACTTATTCTAATCAGGGTTCCATCAGGATGATTGCAATCGACAGTTTTTATATATCAGGCTTAAAATTCATCCATACTTGGACAGTGCCCTCATCATAACAGGATGCTTGCAATGTGCACTTAATAATCTTCCAATCTCTAAACAGCTAATTCAAAAGCCATTTAACTAAAGAATAGTTAACTATAATTTTACATATAAACAACATCTTTATATCTGGATATTACAAATCCCAAAGCTTGTGGGGGCTCCGCCCCCTGGACCCCCAATAAGCTTCCCAATGACTTCCCATGACTGATGCTATTCAGGGTTCCATCAGAATGCTTGCAATATATGTATCTATCAGGCTAAAGTTCATATTGGACAAAGCCCAGCTCATAACTTGATACTAGTTGGAACGTGCACTTAATAGTCTTCCAATTTCTAAACAGCTGAATTAAAAAAGCTTTGCCCCCCCCCCCCCCCCTCCTTCAGCCATAAAAACCCGGGCACGCTGCTGGGTTGTCGCTCCGCTCCTTCGCCAGAGATGGTCAACATGACGAATCACCCCCCCCCCAATGGTGAGAAGAAATCGACGCCCTTGGTGTGTGTGTGGGGGGGGGGGGGGGGGGGGGGTTGTGGTCATTTTAGATCATGACTAATGCCCTTTCGGAATTTGGGAGGGGGAGGTGTACGCATTCAAATCACCCCCACACAGGCTACGGGCCTAGACAGTTATAAAATACTTTCATATCAACAAAACACTCATAATTTATGCCCAGCCATCTTGCGTGCGCCTTGTTACTAATACAATACACACAGTTGGAATACTATGCCCGCCTGGTACGAGCACACGCAAGGCGAATCATGGGTAGTCCATCACAGCCTACCGCACACTGGTTACTAGGGCGCATGCTACCGAGAATAAGCGGAGGGTATGCGAATACATTTTGGTTGCAGGAAACCGATTGTCAGTCAGGGGGTGAAGTGTTTTGGAAAACCCGGTGTGGTGGTGTTCAAAACCTTTTCGTTTTATTCTTTTCCAAAAGTAAAGGGGTAGCAAGATTGTTCACACCATATTCTTCAGGCATTGATAATCATGTGTCTTCGACGAGGATTGAAAATAATTTACAGTTTATTTTACAACTATGTCTGGGCCAAATGAAGATACAATTACCCTTTTTTTTTTATCGATGTGCTTTAAAAGGTGGATGAAATAGGGACTTTGAATATTATTTTTTGCAAGGAACTTGAATATCCTATTGATTTTAAAGGTACAAATAGTCTTAAAAGTAATGACATGTTTTATATTTATTTAGAACATTTGATAGAAGGGAGCATCCAAATCAGTTGTGGTTACTACACATCGAGAAACCACCCGTGCATCTCCAAGGCTTGGTTATATTTTAGTATCAAGCTGTATATTACATTCCATTATTATATGAGATTCTTTCAAAGTGTTCTTGTATTGATTACAGTACTCGAGTAGAAAAGCAAAGGAAATGAATTTGAATTAGAAGAACAATTTTGTTTAGAACTACAGCATAATATCTCCTCATTATATATATATAAGAAAATAGGAAATTGATGAGACAGTATCTGAAATAAAAACATTATTTAAAAGGGGTCTAGATATAGCATTTATTGAAATCCATGGGCAGAACATGGTAAAAAAGAGCACAAAGTATTTTTTTTGTGATTTAGATACACGAAATAATGAAACGAGAACTATTGGCGTTATTTGTTTTGGTAAAGAACAAGACCATAACACGCTCTCTAAAAACGCACTGGTTTCAACCATTACAAAACAAAATAGTGCATGTGATGTTTTGCTAAAATAATGATAACATAAAGAGATCATCAACAACTATTAAAAAATATTTTGTGTACATTTTTTCAAAGTGTAGGCATCTTTTGTGTACGGCTAGTTCAAAATTGTTGAAATATTGTGGGACCCCACAATAGTTACAAATGGTTATATTTTTATTTATGGATATTTCAGCCCCCCTCTGAACGATTTAGATTTTTTTTAAAAGGTTCAATCTTTCATTACAATTGTACGCTCTTCCAAATTGTACACTTAGTTTTTCATTAGCCCATAAACAAATTATTTTCCTGCAGCGCCCTCTATACCAAACCTCAATTAAGCCCCTTTCATATGTTTTATACCACGTTGGGCGCTGTGTATGATCTCTTGTACAAATCATGATAGGTTCAAATAGTTCTGAATTGAGCTCGTGTTAAAGGGATAGTTGAGTGATGTTAAAGGGGGGCACTTTAAACAATTTTCTTTGGGTGAGATAATGAAAAACTGACTGTCAAATTTGAAAGAACATACAATTTTAATGACAGAATAAACTTTATTTGAACAAAATCGGTTCAGAAACGTCTGATAACCATAAACATATTTTTATTCAAAAATTCTTCACCAGAGGATTTTTTGACTTTTTAGAAAACTTTGAAAAAAATCTGAATAGGTTTTAAAAAATTGTTGATGATATCTACTGAATTATTATTTGTAAACAAACAATTTAATGCACAATTTTGTATAAAAAATGGCTCAAACAAATTATTTTGTATAGAGAGCGACCTCTTAAGTTGTAATGGCTCTTTAAAAAAAATGTTAACAGGGGTTTTACTTAGTCGTTTGTAATTGTGTATACTTTTCGAGCATGGTGAAGTTATAACTATTAATTTGTACCGTAATGGTGCAGGTTTTGGTTACTAAAGTTAAGTTTGACCAATACTCAACTATCTCTTTAAGATCTGGAAAGATATGTTTTTAATTGTTAAGGCAAATAAAAAAGAATCTCTTATCTAAATTGTTAATTTAAATCGATTTTAACATATATTTTTCAAAAGGCATCAAACAAGTTTGCAATTTAAACATATTTTCATGTACAGAATAAATTGCATTAGAACAATGTTTTATAGAAATTACAAAAATGTTTAAGTGTTGACTTATCATGGATTTTCGGTTTGTTTAATTTTCATTTTTGTTAAAGGGATAGTTGAGTTTTGGTATTAAAGAGAGTATAGTTTTGGTCAAACTGTAACAAAAACCTGCACCATTACATTACAAACTAACAGTTATAACTCCACCATGCTCGAAAGGAATACAAAATTACAAATGACTTACGTAAAAATCCTGTTATCATTAAAAAAGAGCCCTTAAAACTCAAGTGGGCACTTTCTCAAAACTCATCGGTTTTCATTCATTTCAAATAAAATATTGTGCATGTGATGTTTTGTTGAAATAGTGATTCGATAGAGACATAATCAACAACTATTTAAAAGCCTCTTTTTTACATTTTTGAAAAGAGGAAGCATTTTGAAATTTTTTGTAACGGCTGGTTCAAAATTCTCTAATAATTGTGGGGCCCCACATTTATTACAAATGGTTATGTTTATGGATATTTCAGCCATTTCTTAACCGATTTTGAGAAAATAAAGTTTATTCTGTCATTACAATATTATGCTCTATCAAATTTGACACTCAGCTTTTCATTATCTCTCCAAAAAATACCCCCCCAAAAATACCAAAACTCAACTATCCCTTTAATTTATATTTTAGATATGTTCCATACCAGGTTTGAAATTTAGATCGTGATATTTTTAAAACGTGTCTTTTCTGCAGAATATAGTTTATTCGAACTATTTTAAGAAATTGCAAACTGAATAAAAACGTAACTTACGACGGAATACCTTTTTTTTTATAATGCTGGGGCAAATCAAAATTTCAAATCATTACAAATTCAAATGAAAATGCTTTGATAAGGGCTCGGTCTTAGGTTTTGGGGGAAAATCATTAAATAAGGAAAACGAAAACAAAAAACAATATATATTTTCAAATTTAAATTATAATTTGTATTTCTAGATTTAACTAGATGATTGGGATTTTTTAGAAAAGTTATCAAACAACCTTGCAATAAAAACATGTATTTTCGGTATTTTAACATCACCTTAATTTGTTATATATCGATATTAGTATCAACATAATATGTTACAAATCAGGGTTGGGAAAATTCGGAGAATTCTTCGAAACAATAATAATTCAATTTAAACACCCCTGGCCCCTTTAACTTCTGGTCCATTATAGGAATCTGAACGATTATTCTTATTAAATTAAAATGTAAAAATTGTGCTATGCATAGATGTTTAAGTGGAATCGTCAATCAACGGAAAAATTCAATGTTTATTGCATGCGTAATTTCAAAAGCATGATTTCGGGGCCAGATATGTACATTAATTGATTGATTTTACATATACATAGAAACAAAATTTGCATAATGTTTACAACACACAAGTCAATGAAGGTGATTTTATACAAAATATTGGATGTTTGTTATAGCGCCAACACTGATGTACATATTACGAATATATCCCCATATCCTTCGGATGGCTCAAACGCTATACAATAATGATTGTGAAAATTCGCGACGACCGTAAGGTTAAAGGGGTAGTTTAGTTTTGGTAAGGCTGAACTTTAGTAGCCAAAACCTGCACAGTAACATTATAAACTAATAGTTATAACTCCACCATGCTCGAAAGGTATACAAAATTACAAACGAATAAGTAAAAAGCCGGTTATCATTAAAAAAGAGCCATTCAAACACAAGAGGGCGCTTTTTAAAAAGGCATTGGTTTCACCCATTTTTCATACAAAATTATGCATGTGATGTTTTATTGATATAATGATTAAATAGAGAGATCATCAACAACTATTTAAAAAACGCTTTTGAAAAAATTGGAAAAAGTGCAAGCATTTTTTTATTTTTTTCTAAAAATCATCTAATTATTTGGGCCCCAAATAATTATAAGATCAGATATATTTATTGATATTTCAGCCGTTTCTGGGTCGATTTTGACCAAATAAAGTTTATTCTGCCATTAAAACTGCATGTTCTCTTAAATTCGACACTCAGTTTTTCATTACCTCACAAAAAAATTGTGATGTGCAGCGCCCTCTCTACCAAAACTAAACTACCCCTTTAAGAACATGTACATTGAATATAGTATAACTCTTTCCTCCTTATGCTGGATATAGGTTAGTTAAAGTTAAAGTCTTTCCCGTACCAATGTTGGCACATAAGGCGGCGCTTTCATTAGCCCTAGGCCACGCTGGGTATAGGGTATATGTATATTACCACCGATTACAAAAAAGGCATTGAATGATATTTGTTATCGCAATACAATTGTTTGTGAATGGCAATTTTAGACGTATACCAGAACGACGTCCATGATTTGTGCTACGAAGCTCGCATTCCCTGCCGGAACTTGAAAGAAGGCGGGTTTTATATGCTTACAACTGCGCAGCCGCCACATCCCGTTGGCACGTACGCGACATACATTAAATACAGCGATATGAATTTTCCCCGCGAACCGTACACTTGCATGTGCTATACTACTGTATACAATGAGCGCGCCATTTTCGATGTTCCATGTCGAAGCTATCGAACAAATAATGCTGCTGCCCGCGCCTACATCGTAACTGCAATTCACATAAAGATAATATGGAACACATGTAACATCTTTTGCGTAAAAATATATTTCTGATTTCTATTAAAAATTGTTATATATATCACCTATTTTATGAACTACATGCGAGCGGTGATTTGAATAACAATGGCACTTATGAACTTTGCACATTATGTGACCTTGCTTACTGTAAATTATGTTTATTGCAATCGGTGCATGCATTCAGTTTTGGAGCAAATTTGGAGTGAACTAAATATTACAAACGTTGGAAGGACATATTATTCACATAAAAAAGCCTAGTCATATCAAAGATATTTCCTATATGAATGATAACATTCCAAGATGCAATGTACATATCAATATGGCTACATGTACATTACAATACACATCAGAAACACTATTCACTATAGAGGATATGGACAAGTCGTATTATGAACAACAGAAAATATTATAGGGGGCGAATGACAGTTCACAAGAATCCTATTGGACGAATGCAGTCAACGGATCATGCAACACGCATTAGAAGAAAAAACATTTTTGTTTCAGATTCTCTACATACTACTTAATTCGTTGTTTTTGTTTAAACGAAAAAATACATTGGTGTTTAAAAGGTTGGAATAAAGGGGATGAATTGCACTGAACTACCCTTATACATGCACAAGTGTATCTTACATAACCATGGAAATATGAAAATTGTAAAATGCTGACAATGAATTTCAATATACATGTACTTACAACATAATGCTTAATATACATTATGTATATTAAATATTATGCTTTTTGTATGACACAATATAAGCATAGTTTATAGTAATTGCATTTACTGTCGCGTGAATAATACAATTCAGTTGGACATTCAGGATCTCAAAAATATAATGTTTAATGTATTATGATATGATGGTTATAACAAATGATAACATATACTTATCCCTGTAATATTTTGTAACACATGTCATCAGGCATAGTGCTTTACAAAAACAAACAAAACATATATAGTACAACAGCATCACCAATAATAACACAAATTAATATTATCAAAGGGAAATTTGTAATATTCACTATAGCTGGTTTTTGAATAAAATTATGCTAAAGATGTCTAATTAATCAAATAGTAAAATAACGACGGATACGTTGAAGCCAACATCTTTCTCTTAAAATGTGCAACAAGAAGGGTGTTGTGTTGTGATTACTGCTAAATCTTTATGCTCTCAGAATTATTTCATAATTTAGCACCAATGGCATGTTTTTAATAAATTATTTTCAAATAATTTTGTCAAGTGATTTAATTTCAAAAATAGTGTAAAACTGTCCACAATCATGTTCTCTTCATGGCGATTGTTTTTAAATGACATTCATTTTTTAGGGATTAAGTGAACCTTCAATAGTTCTAAATGTAGTATTGGTTTAACATAGCCGCTATAAGTCTGTGGCCAAGATGCTGTTCAACTATAGGTAATTCGTAGTAATTTTGAGTAAAATCATTTATATAACAAAATGTAAATAAAGTGGTAAACATTGTTTAAAAATTACGCTAGTAATACAACATAATAATACCAATTATAAGTGCAATAAAAATCAATCCATTTAATTGACCTGGAAAATGATAAATGATAATCTTAGATCCTTGTATTTTAGCATCTCATATTACTCGTTGCGTTTTATCATTTAGCAATTACAGTTGATGGCAATTGAGAAGATGGATAGCTTCATATTCCTCGGTAAAAACATCACCTTTAAAAATGAAACGGCAAGATAAGTGAAAAGAAGAATACAAGTCATCTAGTTTGGGTGAAATCTGTCAATCTGTCAAACTCAGCATCATATTCAGAGATGTTAATCTTCCAATCTCCCTCAAAAGACAAATCTTCAATCAGTGTTAATTCCGGTAAATAGGGGCAGAGACTTGGGCAACAACTAAGCTCACAACAAGGCACTGGAAATTATTATGGTAAGAGTTACAAATTGAGACACGGTAAGAAATGAGGACTTAATACAGAAAACAAATGTCAGGGAATAAAACAAAGAAATTGAGATGGGCAAGCCACCTTGCAAGACGCAAATACAACATATGGACACAATATATAATATAACGAATGGACACCAATTAGGACACGAACCAGACGAAGAGGCAGACAGAGTAGGCATTGGATGGATGACATCAGAACATTTGGGGGTGTTACATGGATGAGACAAGCACAAGAAAAAAGAAATTGAAATGGTGATGCAGAGGCCTTCCTTCTGCAGTGGAGAGACATAGGCTAGATACTAGATAAACAAAATCATTTGAGACAGATGTAAATTAGACTTGTAAGATTCGCCTATTGATTGGGTGTGGACATTTCATACATGATTCTGAAGAGTATTCAGAAAAACAATTATGTGATTTAAAATTTCAACTGCCCGTTGCACATTATCAACTATTCTTAATTCAACATATTGATATTAAAAGCATACAAACACAAACCTCAGCTATCAGGTTGTGGCTAAGATGAAGGCGTTCCAAAAAGGGAAACTTGCTGAATATTCCGGATTCTATTTCAGTTATTTCATTCAGAATGTACACTCGAAGACACATTGGAATATTGCGATGGCTGGCATGATCGCAGTGGGCAGTGTGGGTTGTATCGACACGGCATGGACACTGATCTGTCCTTGTGTCTCCAGACACCGTTGAACATCCCCAAAGCATGGCAACTGAAATCCATAGATACATGTACATAATGAATATCACAAAAGTCAGACCACAAGGATACAAATATAGAAACAAATAGTTTCTCAAATATAAGAATGTTTCTGACGTCAAATCAGTTATCAATCCAATTCGTGTATGCAATGACAGCTACAGCCACATATAGCAGAATAACCGAGAGCCGGCGTTGCAATATTTTCACCTTCAAAGAACGCTTGTCACAGTTAAACAATTACTGATATAATTCCTCACTACCTAATGAAGACAATTAACAATGAAAAACCGACATTAAATGATTGCAAGTCGAATCCTTTCACCCGAAAACATCAACAGACGAACAGACGAACCATGTCGGATTTCGGTTACGGGGCGGCACTACGTTACGTCTGCGCTCTATGTATATGTTTTGTTCCGCGGATGCATGTGAGCCGTTCGATTCGCAGGCGGGGCCTGAGAAATGGGGATCGCCTGGTAAATGGCAATGGGTGGACGTCTTCTGATACTATCGAATACATATTTACAGGACGAAATAGTAAATTTTCGTAACTTTAGGTACAATTTCCTGGTTTTAAAAACACTGTAATTCTTCTCTACTGATTATTTACAAAAAAATATGGAACATCAGGACCCTTTGCCATAAATAGACTCGCCGAAACAAGGCGTATTAATACTGTTATGAATTGAGAATGATTTGGTATTGGAATACTACACACACTAGATTACACATTCAACTTCAATAAAATTCCCGAAAGGTATACAAATGTTTCCTTAAAAAATATTTCAAATACCAATCAGGCCTCCTCCTTTTTGCGGACAATGTGACTTACCTTTTAAACACAAAGTGCAAACTTAATAGGCTGAAGTATGATTATATCATGTAAATGCTTGAAATATGCTTGATTTTATGCAATATAATACTTACTATCACTCGTTATTGTTCCATGTTTTGAATATTATTATTGCGTGATGTATGAATAATAATTTCTAGTTTTCTGTTTGTATTATTTTGTTTTAAAATAAACATGCATTGATACGTTTATAAAATATACAGCGAAGATTGAATAGATACACGAGGATATGACTAACTCATCATTGAATTGCTTGAATTATACCGAATTGGTTATGTAACTTTGCAAAATGTGTCAATTGCAATAAACATAGTGACTAGTAAATTATCTTGGTAATACTAAGATGATTCACTTGTAATTATGCTTATTTTTTATACAATAAATACTATTTTGAAGCTATTTCCAGAAATTATGAAATTTAAAAGATGTTAGAGGTAAACGTATATAATTATTTCTTCCTTGTATTGTTAACATTATATTTTTTGTATTGATTGTTTCCCTTGTATTTTCCTTTATTCCGGCACCCTTTAAACATCATTGTTATCTGGAATGGCCCTTTAACTGTGAATGCAAGCAATACATACATGTATAAACACACAGATGAGTAAATACGTATAAACAACGTTCAAGATCCACATTACCAAGCCCAAGGCAAAGGTCGGCTCAAGGAAATAAATTTTCAATTCAATTTTATTTTATTTTAACCAAACACCAAACACCAAAATGCATAAAATACAAGATAATCAGAAAATGGTTGGGGTGCTCCTCGAAAGCATAGATTGTAAGCGAGGCACCTTAAACACATAATAGGCAAGTTAACTAAATAATATTTACAAATAATAAAAAGAGGTTCTTGGAAGACTGAGCACATCCAAATGGGGAGCAAACCCGACAACAAATCAGAGCTACTGCTCTGGCTGCAGAATATGCCTGCCCGGTATGGGAACGCGCATCACATGCAAATAAGATTGTGTCTGTGTCCTTACACAAGCTGCAGCTACATCACAGGTCACAGGATGCATGACACCAACCAGGACTGAACAACACATCTATCTGCTCTCTGGCATCGCATCCCCTGGAACAAGGAGAGTAGTTGCTAGCCAGCAGAAAGGACTGAGACAAACAGAGGACGTGCCGACGTGAGACATCCCCTCCATGACCACCCACTGCATCCTCGGCGCCTTAATTCACGGAAAAGCTTCCTTTCATCTGTTGGCCCTCTGGAATGCAGTGTGTCGTCAAGAAGGCTCGAAATCCGGAAAGAGAGGCTGGAGGAGTTGCCAGTAACAGGCTTATGCATATGCTGCCACCTGATAAATTGCAAGCAGGATGCAACCAACCCTGGATGACTTGGCGTAGCTGCCCTGAATAGACTTCAGTCAGGTATGGGAATATGCAAAACCAACATGATGGACTCAGGATACATTGAAAATGTTGAAGGCGCAGCAGATTGTGAGTGCGGTCAAGGCCTACAGACCATGGACCACCTGCTTATTGGAGATCTGGTACATGGAATGTGCACAATCGAAGATCTGGAAGAGGCCAACAACGTACCGTTCAGATTTGCCCGCCATTGTCAGGAAGTTGTGTGATGATACGAAATGATGATGATTAATAAATACAACCTATTTAAACAAATATTTGACCCTAAGTATATTAGTCTACAGGTGCCGACTTCAAACAAAGAGAATGGGGATAATTACCTGCAAGTATGAGGAATCTCTAGGTACAAGATGCAACAGAACTAATATCATCGCAACAATTCTGTCCAAGTCTCTATAAACGTACTAAACATGAAGCCGATGTACGCTCAGTAATGCTTCATATTTCCTCTCCAATGATAACATATATTTAAATCAAATATATTTCTTCGGCAGTATTAATATAATTATCAGCCAAATTTGATGCAGAAGTTCCACTTGGTGTGCTTCAGATCCAGAGATCCATTTTTATGATTACTTGACAAAATACTGTTCTGTATTTGTATTCTTTGATGCAGGTTAATTTTACTGGAAAGAGCCATTTTAAAAACGTATAATTATATCAAATACAAATAAACGATGATTTCGTCAACCAAGAATCCAAGACACCATGTCACCAATACACCATGTGGCGACGAAAATGTTACTGCTGAGATTGGTAATGGAATACTAATAATTATACCATTCACAATTTATGCCATTTCAGTATGACTCCACAGCTCAGAACAAATAAAGCGCGACTGGATCTCATGGACCAATCAGCAGAGTGTATAGGACGTTCGGGACAAAACACTATGCAAATATTATAATGCTTTGGCGGGAAAATGCCTCAACGCACGGACATTGAACTGTTTAGATATGCCTCTTACAGTTGTTTGAATAACGGCTACTATGGTTAGTTCACACAAACAGTGAGTCGTTCACATGATCACTGTATTGTTGACGTTTTTGTTCTTAATTCTAGCGGGAAGATTCTCAAAACCGTGCCAACATGCATGACATGACTGGATATTTTCATAAATAAGTCGGACATTTAGAGGTCATGCAAAACGTAAAAACCCAGGTTATGAGCAAATTATAGTATTGATCTCGTAGACTTCGTGGCGGTTGAGAAGTGTATACGAATCTCTACATGGCCTATCATACATTAATTTCGATACCGTCAAGATATTGAATATGCAGTAAAACAAATCATATCATCTTTTGGCTGAGGTCGTTTTTCTTCCCAACTAATTGTATGGTTGAGAGTGTGTGTAAATATGCCCTTTCCTTCATGTATATTTTGCAAATATTAAATCGGCATGTCGAGCTTAACGTTGGGATAAAAAAAAAAATTCAGCCATAAAAAGCTCCTGTTATATATTGCATTTGTACCTCAGTCATAAAAAACAAGTACAACACTCATTTATTGATAACGAAGTTACTACACTTGTTACGATTTTTGTATACAGTATTACAACAATCAGAAAACAAAAGTTGCAAAACATGAAATAATAACTTCTCTTGATGCAAAAGTGAAAAACATTTTCATTACAATGCTTTTATGTATCATTTGTTAGATTAAGTTTTTTAAATAATTATTCAGACACGTTATTAAACGAAATGTAACAGGACTGGTATATACGATGACAACAATTAAATACAGTGGTACGTTGAGTATCCCATGCAATATATAGACAATCCCGCCAGGTTGTAAGGGCGCCTTGGAGCGTGTGCATTCGTCACCAGCTATTATACCACTCGGAATGTCACGTGATCTTATCCTCATAATTCTCGTTAAGAATTTCGCGCCAAAATCAACGAACTGTTGAACTTTGAACATGTTGATTATAAAGAAAATCAGTTTCATGAATCGCGCGATATATGATCTATTCATATATTGCCGTAGATGTGTTTACTCGCAAGATATGATCTATGTACCGGGTAAATAAACGATATCATGACTTAATACTAAGGGCATGCCAACTGTATAAAATGCACAGTTTGTTGCACGACTAAGCAATTTCGCTCGGTACATTCAGTACACCTGCATGGCGTCTTGTGCATTTAATACTTTCCTAAAATATCCCCTATATCTCTTTAAAATAAGCAATAATCCTTTCATATCATACATAATTATGAAGTTAAAGTCACCCTAGATTAATATACATGGTAGTTAATTGCGACACATACAAATTGGAATTGAGCTTACTTATTGTTTTCATGTAGACTAGAAACTGTCAAATTATCCCTTCTTTATCAATTCCGAACCAAAATGTTGTAATAATAAGTACTTGGTAATTTTACATCAAACCAAGAGGAATATCTTGAATTTGTCTATTCGTACACCAGCCAATTTTAATATACATAAACACGTATCATGGAACTTTGAGACCCAACAGAATCGTCAGTCAGAAATGATTTCGACTTTCGAACCTTTTGGAAAAATTATGCCATTGCACCAGGTTAAATCAGAGTGACAAAATGTATAGAAGATAAACGAACTGTCAAAAACAGCAGTGCACAACAATTTTTGTTTACAGATACTATTGTATCGGCTATCGGGCCAGTCTGAGGCATAAATTACGTTGGGTCTGCCCCACTGTCGCATTTGTATTGGGGAGGGGGGGGGGGGGGGGGGGGTAGTTGGGGGTCTGGGGCTGCAGACCTGCAGTCTTTTAAACTAGAACGCAATGTGATACGGCTGGTAATTTTGATGCACCCCTTTACTTGCAAGTGACACATTTTTACGATAAAGTTTATCTTTTTAACGACGGCTTTCTAATTAGAGGCATGGTGGCAGTGGTGGGAGTAATTTTAGTTGTTACGTACGCTTCATGACTTTTGTTAACCTTATTCTTGTTCATCATTTATAATCATAGCATATTTGTTATCATTTGACCAGATTAGGTGCCCCTCCACCCGGAGGTACACCACCAACTCCTCCAGCAAGAAACAAGTTTGGATCCGGTAAGATTGGAGCTTTAACCGTGATAATTACCGGCATGATAGGAATGATATGCCAAGAAGAAAGATGGAATTGCACTTAATGTCCAAGAAAGCTAAGGTTATTGTCATTTAATGTCAGGGTAATTACAATATTTACCATGTATACAATCCTTTTAAATTTGTATTACATGAAACTATGTTAATTTATGATTTAAACTGTTAAATTTACTCAATTATGCACGTTTCATTCATGAGGTCACTAATTCATCAGTCACAGCGTCAGTTTGGCATTGCACCCTTAACTAACAACACTCAATCACAATTAAATCATAATAAATATTGTCTTTATTAGTAAGACATCACTACAACCATCATAATCGTTCTCATCACTACACAACTTTCACCACCGCCACCGCAACCACTACCGCTATCACATCACCAGACCACAACCACCACCACCACCACTTTCACCACCACCACTTTCACCACCACTATCACCACTACCTTTAACACCACCACCACCACCACAGCCACTAACACTTTCACAACTATTACCACTATCACCACCACTATCACCACCACTACCACCACCACCACCAACACCACTACGATTACCACAATCACTAACTAATAATTACACATGAATAATACAAATAAGTTTAGCATTTACAAATGCTTCTATTTTGGTGACAGGCGTTGCATAAACATAATTACAATGTCATGTATTTATCTAGAAAAAAACAAAAACCAAATCAATTATCTCACAACTTAGGAGAGAAATACTAACATGGCAATGATTCAAATATGTACAAGCATAACTTTTATGTATATTCCTTACCAATATTTCAGATTGTAACACACACCTCCTTACAAGAAACCCAAAACATAATTATTATTTTACAAAATTAACCAAAAAAACATTACTTCAGAACAATAATATAAAGAAATTAAGGTTGATTATAATTATGTCACATTGATAAAGAGTTTTCCTGAAGTGGTGGTGAATCAGACAATTACCAGTATACCACCTTTTTTCGAAAATTGATATAGCACAATCTTTTATAAGCAACTATCATTCTTCAAGGCAAGTAAACAACATATTTGATTGTGTGTTACATTTACATATACCGGTATGTACATACATTATTTAAGTCCATTTCATTCAATTTTAGTTATTATGCAATTTTCATCAAATTGTTGTAACGGATGATGAATACTAAACATGTTTTTTTTAAATGCAATACAAAACAAAAACATCGCAAATTTGCTTTTGGCATCAAACAATTATAAACAAAATACTTATATTTGCGTTACATAGAAATTTATACAAAATGATATACAACATATTTTGAGAGTTGTATATGGGGTGTCGCAATATTGCTGTAGGCTTAATGGCGTGACACCCTACAAAAAATACATCTAATTATGTATACAAACTTTGAACTTTAGCGTATAATTATGAATAACATAAAGAAATAATGGAAGAAGGAGGAGATTCAAGTGCAAAAAATTAAAGTTAACCATGATAACGAATAAAAATACATTTCTCATTAAATAAAAAAAATATCATTGAATTAAGAAAACGCTTATTTACTGTCATTGCAACAACATTTTACAAACTCCTTTTTAGTTTAAAATATTGATTTAATATAATCTCTTTTTGTGCTTCTTTTCAAAAACAAATCAAAGGGTTGTTTTTGTATACACTCAGGAAAAGCATTCCAATAGTATCAGGGCCACGGTGGTGTATTTATGAACAAATACTATTAGGGTTATTTTAATAAACATTATATCATGTATGTGGTATATTAGAGTGTTTATGTTTATTGAAACAACAATATAATCCTCGCAATTAGTTGGAAAAAAATCTTTGAAATATTCAAACAAAAAGATGTCATTAACTAATAGATACCACAAACTTTTCAATTGATGGTATAAGCGATCATATTAAGTCATCTACAACCTGATCCACATTAGACCATAATACGATCTGTTTAAGATTTAGTACATTTCAAATATTTAAGTTTTACTGAGCGATACGAGTTGTCAAATGTATTGGTACTATGAACAGAGTCAGCATATTACAAACCAAAAGTTTTTCACAATACTGAATATTTCCAATGCAACATATTCTTCATGGTAGCATAAAATTTAAATCTGTTCGAGATTTCTTGATTTAATTATTTGCATCTCTATTATACACCGCAACAGGAATATTTCAGGACCAGTATTGTATGGGTTAAGTAGAAACATATTCAGTAGAGTTCGAGTCTCAGTTTATTTCATTTCACTACGGTAAGTTGCTTCAGCCGATGGCTGTTCTTCTAGCTGCAAGTCCGTACAATATTAAAAATCACATTCACATATGTAACATTATATGCATAGTAAAAACAAAAACAATACCAAAATACACCATCATTAGTAAAAAGATTTAAATATGTGGAAAAAATTAAAGATAAACAAAATAAAAATAAATAAAAAAAATCCTGCTTTATAATTTTTTTTTTAAACATTCAGCGATATAATATTGTTTAACACTAATTGGTAAAATGGTACACATTCTTGCACCACGGTAACTTAAGCAACGTTACTTAAAATTGGTGTTTGGTTTTGGTATTTCTAACTGAAGAGTTGTGTTTCTTAATATGCATATTGTTTAAAAGAAAATAATTGACAAATGGATGATATTCTGTTTCACGACTTTATACATAATGTACAACATTGTAGAGGGGATTTCGTTTTAACGTGTACCATAATATGTATGTTTTGTTTAACTATTGATCATCATGGATTAAGCTTGTGAGATATCACATACAATCTGTCTTATAAACAACCTAAAAACAATTTGGTAATTGTACGAGGAAACCCAGAACGTATTCAGTTAGTTTTATTCACCATTATGAAATATCACATATTGATTATGACATTCTTAGAATTTCGTCCAGAGACATCGGTTTGAAGCAAAACTCTCACATTGATGAAGACGTACACTACAGCTATTTTCCAAACTCTTTATCTTTTGTGATCACTAAAACTTCACAACTGTTTGATATAATTTGTCCTTATAAGATGTTGTTGTTATTGTTGTTGTTTCGTGTTTATTGGCGTTCTTCATTCGTTTTTAATATTTACGCCAATCTAATTTTTTTTCTTCCTTCTTTTCTCTTTTTTTATTTCAACTCAAATTAAATACTCCTTTTTAAATATATACAATATGTATCTTTCTATATACACATTTCATTTGTTTTCCTTATATAAACAGAAAAGAATTTAACAAAATACATTTATTGAGAATATAAATATGTAATATGTTATGTGGTATGATATAGTCTTTCGTCAAGACTCTCGCGCTATATGCACAATTACGTGAGCGGAGCGAGCATCGTGAGCGAATCGAACAGCCCGATCAAGCATTGCGCTTGCCAATCAATCCGCTTATGTTTTTGTCGTACAACAGTCAAAGTGGGACCATCGCAGCTCGTGTGTAGGGTCGATCTCCCAGCCATATAGAGCCATGACTAAAGGTGAGGTATGATATAGAACGGAGTGCCATACATGCCATATCGAATTGAAGAAACAAAATACTCCAAATAAATCTTATTCATATGTTCTTGTTAAAAAAAGGATTAAAGGGATCTAGTTATATCCTAAAAACTTGCTTAGAAATATATAGTGATTCTCTCATACCTTGTTGTATTTGCATTAACAATAGAGGCATGATACATTTTTCTTTTTTTAAAATTTCCCTATCGTAAAAAAGATATTTAAGATTGAAGTGTTCTGATTTTAACTATCATGTGGATAGTCATAACCGTGTACAAAGTCAGTGCAACGAGTAAGTGAATAACACTTTGCATTTTCGCTCATTATTCGGCCATATGACATCCATTTAACGTGTCTCACACATTACTCAGTGGACATACCATATTACAACAATACACAATGTATCAACCATGACACCTTGGAATGTTCTCGCAATGTGATTGGTTGAATTCAGGTCACATGACATTCGTGGAAATGTACCATTCCACGATTTGACGTAATTTTTCATTGAATATAACTTTTTTTTTAGTACCATTCAACGATTTCTGACGTCATTAAACGTGGAATGGTACTTTTTTATGTTGTTGTTTTGTGCGAGCCAGCGCGCGTTAAAAATAACTGCGCGCATTGCGCATATTTTCCATTCATGAACAAGCGCATTAACAAACATTACGCACTCCATGTAAGGCAGCTGTACTTTATACACAACATGGCTGCAGAACCAGGGGGGTGTTTCACAAAGATCCTAAGTTGATCTTAGCACTAAGATGGTCTTAAATATTATGGAAAGCCATTAGTGTCTTGAAACATTTTTGTAAAAGTTATATTGAAGTGCATAAAATGTTGATTCAAATCATATATATTTTCTAATTATCAAAGAGATTTCATGAATTTTATGTGAAGATTATGAATCTCTTTGATAATTAGAAAATATATATGATTTGAATCAACATTTTATGCATTTCAACATAACTTTTACAAAAATGTTTCAAGACACTAATGGCTTTCCATAATATTTAAGACCATCTTAGTGCTAAGATCAACTTAGGATCTTTGTGAAACACCTCCCAGGAATTATTTTGCCGACGGATGCCCGTTTGGACGATTTACTCGACAGTGCGGATTCTTATAACACGAAAAAGCAAATAAAGTAGGTATCATATAAAACAAATAATGAATGTTTTTTCCATTCTTGGAATGGTATACGAATATTTTCATTCGGTGAAAGATGGAATGTTCCATTCAACTCGGCTTCGCCTCGTTGAATGGAACATTCCATCTTTCACCTCATGCAAATATTCGTACCATTCCACTCATAAACATTCATTATTTGTATACTATTTGCGCATGACAACATAGTTAATAGATCCGTAATCCCTTATCCTAATGTGAATTTGATACTTGTGAATTTAAGCTTCATTTTTTTATTGAAACCGAGTTAGGCTCATCGTCGGCGAACGAATTGTTTATGTAAGAGAAACCACCAAATTCATCTTCTCCACCCTCTGTCCGATCATTGTGAAGGCCACTTGTATGTATCGAATCAGAACAACGACTGACATCGTTTTTATCTCCATTTTCCTTGTTTGGAGAACGATGTCGCATACCTTCTCTATGTCTAACAGGTGTAAGGTAATTCATTGTCCGATTCACTTTCAAAGGCGTATTGCCACCGATTACGTTAAGCGGTGTACGACTCCCATTCTCCCCATCCCTCTTTGTAGGAGTACTTGTGGCAAGGAATTTTTCTGTTAGGTTTACAGGAGCGCCATTCTCAATGTCAAAACTGTCATCATCCTTCTTGGATGGGGTTGGATCCAACCGAGAGCAATTGGACTGTTTGCTGTACCAAAAATAGACAACAACTATGACTATGATAAGTAAGATGATTACAATAACGGGTACAACGACTGTTGTTATATTGACCGTACTTTGGTCTGATCGAATTTGAGGGAGCGCAGTGGCTTGCTCGTGCCTTGCAGGGTCTGTCGTAACAGGGGTTGTCATTCTCATAGGTATTGTAGATGTACCTGAATTATCTTCAACAATCTCCAGAAGGGGGCTTGATATTGACGTTATGGGTTGGTTTTGGAACTCAATGGGGCCTGCACAAATGGGTGAATCAACGGAAATATCACTATTGCCTGATTCAGTCAGATTTTTGTACCAAATGCGAAGAGGTTCCAGACTACTATTGCAATACCAGGGGTTGGACTCGAGGTACATGACTTCAACTTTGTCCAGGGCAGCTGCTGTCAGGTTGTACATACGCTCCAGTTTGTTCCAGCGCAGATCTATTCGGTTGACTCTAGGAAGATTCAGGACGCCACCTACGGTAACTAACCGATTACCGGACAGATCAATCGTCATCAGCTTCTCCATGTTGCTGAATAGCGTATTGCTCAGGCGGCTTAACGTGTTGTTCGATAGATCTAGGTACACCAGCGAGACGAGATCTGCAAATACATCATCCTCGAGATTACTCAGTTTGTTCCTGCCGAGGAAGAGCCGATCCAGATGAGTTAGGTTCTTAAATGTTCCACTGGATATCCCGGTCAGGCTATTGTTGTACAGGTCAATGAACTCCAGCATCGGGACCTTCTGGAGAGTTCCATCTGGGATGACGCTGATGCTGTTGCGGCTCAGGTAGATCTTCCGCATCTGATTGCTCGTACCGTTGAAGGCGTTGCTTCCGATTGTCTGAAGATTGTTGTACAAGAGTTTTACGGACTTCAGTTTGAGTGCCCCGCTGAAAGCGTTGTCACCTAGCTGTGAATCGAAGTGAAAGCGGGGATAAAATTAATAAAATCAAAAGGCTTCAAACAAAATAACGTGATACCAGTTTACGAGATCTGTGAATAGGTGATCTACCAGCAAATTCAACTATTTGAAGTAATCCGTTTACTTCATAAGATTGTTACAAAATATAAGACTTTAGTCATAAAATACCATTGTGAAATTCCTTAGAATGTTTGATAGCTTCATAAAAAGGGAACCTTGTGTACCTCGTGAAAAATGGGTGAAATTCAATATCAAGTTTTCTTACCTACTGCCCAAAATTTAAAAGCATCCCTGAAATACTTTATCATTCAATCATAAATATCTTAATAATTACGCAGGCAGTTCAAAATCAAACTCAAGTCAAATTTTCTGTTATCACAGTCAAACCTGTGTATAGTGACTACCCAAAGAAAACAAGTGAAGTGTCCATTGCAGACAGGTGACCTTTTTTGGTGGCCACTACATGCATGTTGGCTGCTATGGAATGGCGGCCACTTGAACATGTTCAAATGTAGTTCTATGGAAGCTCCAAATGATTTTGGTTGAATTTTACAGTTAATTGATCACTTTTAGCAGTACAAACCACAACAATCTTACTATAAAAAGAGAACAAGCATATAATTTCAAATAAATACACATTATTATTACAGAATAAACATTGTGAGGCCATAAACACACCAATTAAATGCTTTGCCACTTAATGAATCTAACATTTTGATCCGATCATTTTACAGGAAATATTTATTTATATGCCTAAATATAAATTCACAATGGGGGTTCAGCTTCCATGATCTAGTCAAAAGGAGATATTTAGTTGTTATTCAAATATCGCGCAATGATTAATAATTAATTCAGGTACAGTTATTCTAAAACGCAGGAAATATCTCCATTTAGGAATTCAAACAAACTTGCACTTCAACCCGATCTTGATATTGGCATGATATCGGTTGATCGTAGTGGAACCAACATTTACATAGCGTCAGCGGACTGATTCAGGGCACCTTTTACGTATTTCTTGATTGTTCGTTCATGTTTATTATTTGAAGGGGCAGATGTAATTATATATCATTATTATAATATGATATTATAATATTATAGGGGGGGGGGGCAAGTGACGCCAATGGTAAAATCCTGATATCGTCAGGGTTCATTCTCGATTATGAATAGAGCATTATTATTTTAACGGAGTTGAAAACCAGCGATTAGCTGTGGGCGTGGCCACTACGATTCGCGATCTTGATTGGCTAACAGAAGCGGGGGATCCCCTATGTAGGTATGCACCGGAGTTTTCAAATTTACAATGCTGCAACATTTTATCTCGCCGTTGTACGCTGCACTATTTTTAACTATTCACAACCGGATTCACAACATTATAATAGGGCTGATGGGTATATTTCATTTGCTCCAACGTCATAAGACTTTATATACATGATAATAACAGTTCGAATTACCGTCTGGTAACATGACAATCCAGATGTAGAACAAATGGCGTTATATTCCCATGATTTTGCAGGGTGTTGCAGTCTGTGACAAAATGCTTGATATGATAATAAAACGCTATTATATAGTTTTTTAACTATATTTATATGAATGTACAATTTTCGCAGTAAAATGTACAACGTAGATATCTGTATAATCGTTTTTTTTAAACATTAAACAAAATATTGGTTTTCGTACTTACATGTTGAATCTTGTTATTAGACAAGATGAGGTACTGCAGGGACGTGAACCTTCGGAAGGTTCGAGGTTCAATACTCGTGATGAGGTTGTACTGCAGCGAGAGGTAAGAAGCTCCATGACACTCCGAGGGTACATTTGACAGATGTCTACCATCGCAGTTGGCCTGTCTGTAGCCCGGGATGTAGTCGCACGTTCTCGAGCAACCCGAATTCTCAACGGCATGAATGGACCACAATAGAATAGCAACGCGAAATACAATCTCCATCTGGGATTCTTTCCATTTGAAATTTGCCATTTCACATATAATATTGGCTGCCTATCGTCACAACTATGCTTAATAAATTATTGTTCTGAATGATGCTCAAGTTAAGCTTATTAGAGCAGAGAGCAGCTGGATCAGGTATATGTTGGTACCTCAATGGTAAGAGTATAATTAAAATCCACATCCAGATAGTGAACAAGTTGATGTGCAAGTTCTCGTCAACTTAAAATTTAAAAGGCCCGCTGATGATTTGAATTGACTGAACAAACAAGCTGTTCAGTCGTGAGCGCGCTAGCGGGCTCGTACGTTGAACGAGTATTACGTACGCATTAACATTGCCATTAAACAGTGCTGATTGGCCAGCCGCGTTTGTACACCGCCAACAGCATGCATATATTCAAATGAAAATAAATGATTTACTATACCAAGCGTCGTACCTGGATGTTATGGTCTAATATTTTTGCAACACTTCATCTAGCTATCACGGGGAGGTGGGGATGGGGGGGGGGGGGGGGGGGGTGGACATCTTCTCATAAGCACGATAAAAGTACATTTGACAGATGTCTACCCTCGCAGTTGGCCTGTCTGTAGCCCGGGATGTAGTCGCACGTTCTCGAGCAACCCGAATTCTCAACGGCATGAATCATCATCATCATCTAGACAGGAGTGTAGGGTAGCCCTGTAGATCTCCCGGTCATAAACACGTTGATAGCATTCCTTTTACTGACTGTGCATAGCATGCGCGCATGGAAGTCAAACGATATCAAATCTTTGATTTAACCAAACAATATCCAGGCCATGTTTGAAAGTGACGGCGCTACCCAGCTAGCCACCTGACGTCGTGCCATCGTTGGGCCGATGTCATTTTCGTTGTAAGGGGACGTTGGGCCAACATGCGACATGCGACGTCACCGAGACGTTAAAATGTCCGCCAGCCCAACATCAGCTCGGCGTCTTTTTTTAATGCTGGCCCAACGTCATTTAGCGATTTCGGCCCAACATCAATTATTGACAATGGCCCAATGTCAGTTTTAACGTAGGCCCAACATCGATTCCTGACGTTGAGAGAACATCAAGTTTTGACGTCGGCCCGACGTTAAAATGTCCGCCAGCCTAACATTGTCCCAACATCATTTTGTGATGTCGGGCAAATGTAAATTTCCGACAATGGCCCAACACCGAATCCTGACATAGGACAGATATCAAATTCTGATGTGGGCTCGACGTTAAAATGTCCGCCAGCCCAACATCGTCACTACGTCATTTTGTGATATTGGCATAACGTCAATTTCCAACAATGGCCCAACATCAACTCATGACATTGGACCAACATAACATTATGATGTCGGCTCGAGGTTAAAATGTCCGCTAGCCCAACATTGTCACGACATCATTTTGTGATGTTGGTCCAACGTCAATTTCCGCCAATGGCCCAATATCAAATCCTGACGTTGGGCCAACATCAAATTCTGACGTTGGCCCGACATTAAAATGTCCGCCAGCCCGACATTAGCCCAACGTTATTTTTTATTGTTGGCCCAACATCAAATCTTGACGTTGGCCCAACATCAAATCTTGACGTTCGCCCGACGTTTGAATGTCCGCTAACCCAACATTGGCCCAACGTCATTTTCTGATGCTGGACCAACATCAAAATTGACAATGGCCCAATGTCAAATGGCCAACGTAGGACCAACATCAAAAACGTAAAAAAAAATTAGAAAACATGCATAGATTCCACGTCCGATCCATGCAATTTGTTTAACCTTTACACACATTCATTCATAAATCATAATCATAATTCTATAAATAATTCTATAAATATCCTATTCCTATACCTATTGCCTACTCCTAAACCTATCATCCTATCGTCCTACAAACATAGGTCGCAATCGGTATATTATATATACACCTCTTCTTAGCATGTATGTTTTGTAATAGTTAGTATTTGTAGAGCGTTGAATTTGAAATAATCCACCTTCAAATCATATTCATAACACTATTTAAGGTGTTATTTATATTCTTATATATCCTTCTAAATTATATACAGCAGCAAGGACATGACAAAAGTATATTTTTTAATATAAATAATTCCAAAAATCGAAAATTTTCATTTCACTTACGATCGCTTATAATCGATCATGAATTTCCCGATAGCAATACTTCTTTTTTTTAACTTTTGAATTACTAAAAATGTTTGTAATCGATTAAACGAAATTCAATTCAGTATAGATTCTCAAAGTAAGTTAACAAAAATATAAGTACCCAGCTAGCTAACTGACGTCGGACCGATGTCGGCAGGTCTTCGGCAAGATCGCGGTCGGCAAACAGACGTCGCGCCAACATTACGCCAACGTCGAATTTAAGTTGGAGGTTTTGGAAATGAAATAAGTCGGAAAATGGTTGTAGTTGAATATCGTGCCGATGTCATTAAGTTGACGAAAAAAATACGTCTCAAATAAAACGTCGCGCTTAAATCGCACCAATGCCGAAACTGGTACCAATTTAAGAGCTTGATAGAGGGTTGTAATATTAATGTTGGGCCGATGTCAATAAACCAACATGAATATGACATCTCAAATATGACGTTGGGCCAATGTTGTACCGATGTCGGAATATATCATTTTAAGAGGTCGGTAAATGGTTGAATGTGGAATTGATGTCGGACGGATGTTATTAATTGGACATCAATATGACATCACAAATATGACGTCAAGCCGATATCGCGCCGATGTCAGAATTGGCAGCAATGACACGAGTCGGCAAATAGTCATGAAATCGATGTTCAGCCGATGTCAATATTCTGACATGAATATGTCATCTCCAATATGACGTCGGGATAATTTCGCGCCGATGTTGGAACTGGTAGCAATTAAAGAGGTCGGTAAATGGTTGTAACATTGATGTCGGACCAATGAGTTTTATTGGACATCCATATGACATCTCAATTATGACGCCAAAGCGATATCCTGCCGATGTCATAAATGGCACCAATGAAACTAATCATTAAATAGTCATTAAATGGATGTTGTGCCGTTGTCAATAATTCGACATGAATATGACATCTCAAATATAAAATCGGCCTTCTATCGCCCCGATGTTGGAACTGGAAGTAATTTAAGAGGTCGGTAAAATGCTGTGAAATTGATGTCGGGTCACAGTTATTAATTAGACATAAATATGACATCCAAAATATGACTTTGGGCCTATACCGCACAGATGTCGGAACTTTACGAAATTTTAAAGGTGGGTAAAAGGTTGTGAAATAGATGTCGGTCGGATGTCATTACTCCTACATAAATATGACATCTCTACTATGACGTCAGTCCGATATTGTGATGATGTTGTATCTGGTAGCAATTTAAGAGGCCGGTACATGGTTGTGAAATTGATGTCTGGCCAATGTTATTAATTGGACCTCAATATGACATCTCTATATGATGACGCCAAAGCGATATCCTGCCGATGTCAGAACTGACAGCAATTAAACAAGTCGGCAAATGGTCATTAAACTGATGTTGTGCCGATGTCATTAATCCGACATGAATAAGAGATCTCAAATATGACGTTGGGTCAATGTTGTACCGATGTCGGAACTGGCGACCATTTGCCGGCTTGTTTCATTGCTGCCAGTTCTGACATCGGCAGGATATCGCTATGGCGTCATCATTGAGATGTCATATTCATGTCTAATCATTGACTTCGGCACAACATCAATTAAATTACCATTTGCCGAGTTGTTTCATTGCTGCAAGTTCTTACATCAGCCTGACATATTTATCACATTCATGTCTAATTAATAACATCGGACCGATATCAATTTTACTACCATTTACCGACCTCCTTAATTGCTATCTTTTCCGACATCGGCGCGATATTAGCCCGACGTCATATTGGAGATGGCATATTCATATCCGACTATTGACATCGGCGCAACATCACTTTTATGATCATTTGCCGACTTGTTTCATTGCTGTCAGTTCTGACATCGGCAGGATATCGCATTGACGTCATCATTGAGATGCCATATTCATGTCGGATCATTGACATCGGCTCAACATCAACTTAATGACTAATAGCCGACTTGATTCACTGCTGCCCATTCTGACGTCGTAGGATTTCGGTTTGACGTAAACATTGAGATGTCCTATTCTTGTCTCATTACTAACATTGTCCCGACATTAATTTCACAACCATGACTGACCACTGACTGAATAATTGATGTTGGGTCGAAATCGCAAAATGACGTTTGGCCAGCATTAAAAAAACAAAAACGCCGCGCTGATGTTGGGCTGGCGGACATTTTAACGTCGCGGCGACGTCGGATTTTTATTGTAGGCCCAACGTCTTCTTAAAACGACTTTTTACATTGGCCCAATGTTGGCACAACGTCAGGTGGCTAGCTGGGTAGCGACCTCTTAAATTGATACCAGTCCCAACATCGGCGCTATATTAGGTCGACCTCTTATTGGAGATGTCATATTAATGACATTGGGCCATTGTCAAATTTTGATGTTGGTCCAGCATCAAACGTCGGGCGAACGTCAAGATTTGATGTTGGGCCAACAATAAAAAATAACCTTGGGCTAATGTCGGGCTGGCGGACATTGTAATGTCGGGCCAACGTCAGAATTTGATGTTGGCCCAACGTCAGGATTTGATATTGGGCCATTGGCGGAAATTGACATTGGGCCAACATCACAGAATGATGTTGTGACAATGTTGGGCTAGTGGACATTTTAACCTCGCGCCCATATCATAATGTTATGTTGGTCCAATGTCATGAGTTGATGTTGGGCCATTGTCAGAAATTGACGTATCACAAAATGACGTGGTGACGATGTTGGGCTGGCGGACATTTTAACGTCGAGCCCACATCAGAATTTGATATCTGTCCTACGTCAGGATTTGGTGTTGGGCCATTGTCGGAAATTGACATTTGCCCGACATCACAAAATGATGTTGGGACAATGTTGGGCTAGCGGACATTTTAACATCGCGCCCACATCATAATGTTATGTTGGTCCAATGTCATGAGTTGATGTTGGGCCATTGTCAGAAATTGACGTATCACAAAATGACGTGGTGACGATGTTGGGCTGGCGGACATTTTAACGTCGAGCCCACATCAGAATTTGATATCTGTCCTATGTCAGGATTTGGTGTTGGGCCATTGTCGGAAATTGACATTTGCCCGACATCACAAAATGATGTTGGAACAATGCTAGGCTAGCGGACATTTTAACCTCGCGCCCACATCATAATGTTATGTTGGTCCAATGTCATGAGTTGATGTTGGGCCATTGTCAGAAATTGACGTATCACAAAATGACGTGGTGACGATGTTGGGCTGGCGGACATTTTAACGTCGAGCCCACATCAGAATTTTATATCTGTCCTATGTCAGGATTTGGTATTGGGCCATTGTCGGAAATTGACATTTGCCCGACATCACAAAATGATGTTGGGACAATGTTAGGCTAGCGGACATTTTAACCTCGCGCCCACATCATAATGTTATGTTGGTCCAATATCATGAGTTGATGTTGGGCCATTGTCAGAAATTGACGTATCACAAAATGACGTGGTGACGATGTTGGGCTGGCGGACATTTTAACGTCGAGCCCACATCAGAATTTGATATCTGTCCTATGTCAGGATTTGGTGTTGGGCCATTGTCGGAAATTGACATTTGCCCGACATCACAAAATGATGTTGGAACAATGTTAGGCTAGCGGACATTTTAACCTCGCGCCCACATCATAATGTTATGTTGGTCCAATGTCATGAGTTGATGTTGGGCCATTGTCAGAAATTGACGTATCACAAAATGACGTGGTGACGATGTTGGGCTGGCGGACATTTTAACGTCGAGCCCACATCAGAATTTTATATCTGTCCTATGTCAGGATTTGGTATTGGGCCATTGTCGGAAATTGACATTTGCCCGACATCACAAAATGATGTTGGGACAATGTTAGGCTAGCGGACATTTTAACCTCGCGCCCACATCATAATGTTATGTTGGTCCAATGTCATGAGTTGATGTTGGGCCATTGTCAGAAATTGACGTATCACAAAATGACGTGGTGACGATGTTGGGCTGGCGGACATTTTAACGTCGAGCCCACATCAGAATTTGATATCTGTCCTATGTCAGGATTTGGTGTTGGGCCATTGTCGGAAATTGACATTTGCCCGACATCACAAAATGATGTTGGGACAATGTTAGGCTAGCGGACATTTTAACCTCGCGCCCACATCATAATGTTATGTTGGTCCAATGTCATGAGTTGATGTTGGGCCATTGTCAGAAATTGACGTATCACAAAATGACGTGGTGACGATGTTGGGCTGGCGGACATTTTAACGTCGAGCCCACATCAGAATTTGATATCTGTCCTATGTCAGGATTTGGTATTGGGCCATTGTCGGAAATTGACATTTGCCCGACATCACAAAATGATGTTGGGACAATGTTAGGCTAGCGGACATTTTAACCTCGCGCCCACATCATAATGTTATGTTGGTCCAATGTCATGAGTTGATGTCGGGCCATTGTCAGAAATTGACGTATCACAAAATGACGTGGTGACGATGTTGGGCTGGCGGACATTTTAACCTCGAGCCAACCGCGATAAGCCGACATCCGGCCAACAACTTATGACATCGGCACGACGTCAGGTGGCTAGCTGGGTAGTGGCAGTGACTAATGACGCAGGAAGACTGTTCCATGAACTTATAACACGCTTGCTGAAGAAACTGCTTCTGAGGTTGAGTTTACAACGGGTAGTAAAAAACTTCAGAGGATGTCCACGAATACGTAGGTAATCAGATCTGACAAAGAAATGTTCTGGATCGATTCTGTCAATACCGTGCAGGATTTTGTAGACTTGGATCATATCTCCCCTCTCCCTTCGGTAGTGAAGAGAGAAAAGCTCAAGTTTTCTCAGTCTCTCTGGGTACGATAAGGAGCTCATTCCTGGAATCAGCCTTGTTGCTCTTCGCTGTACTGCTTCAATCTTTTTGTCGTCTGTAACAAATCTTGGGCTCCATGATACGCTGCAGTACTCTAGATGTGGGCGTACAAGTGCTTTGTAGAGAGGTATGAAGATGTCCGGGTCAATATTGACAAAAGCACGCTTGATGAGGCCTAGCATCTGGTTCGCTTTTTGTATTGCTGAGGAGATATGTTTGTGGAAATTCAGCTCACCGTCTATCAATACTCCCAGATCCTTTTCACAGGTGACATTTTCCAGCATTGCATTGTCCATCATATATGAGCACTGTTGATTGTTCTTTCCTATATGAAGTGCCTTACATTTCTGGGAGTTCAAAGGCAGCTGCCATGTGCGAGACCACTTCTGAATGTTGCTCAAATCTTGTTGTAGTACCTGGCTTGAAGCAGGGTTCAGCACAGGAACATCATCTGCGTATAGCTGAGTTTTGCTTGCAGTCGTATCTGGTAGGTCGTTCACGAACATGACAAAAAGAGTAGGCCCCAATACACTTCCTTGTGGAATGCCGCTCATCACACTGGCCCAACTAGAATTAACGCCATCTAATACTACCATCTGCCTTCTTTGTGACAAGAAAGCTTTAATCCATGAGAGGAGTGGGTCAGCAATTCCAAAGGATGATACCTTTCTGATCAGTCTAGTATGAGGTACAGAGTCAAAAGCCTTTTTGAAATCCAAATATATTACATCTACCGGTTCACCTTTGTCCATGCTTTCTGTCCAGTCTTCAAGTTGACAAAGAAGCTGGGTGGTACATGATCTGCCTGGTACGAAACCATGTTGAGCTTCCGAAAAGAGGTTCTGGCTTTTCATGTGTCCTACTATGGCATCTCTAAGTACAGATTCCATCACTTTCACCACTACAGATGTGAGGCTAATGGGACGGTAGTTTCCAGGGTCCTTCCTACTACCTTTTTTGTGTAGGGCTGTAATATTGGCTTCTTTCCAGTCTAGAGGTAGTACTGCTTCCTTCAGCGAAATTTTGAACAACTGCGCAAGTGGTCCACTAATATGATCTGCCAACTCCTTTAAAACTCTGGGATGAAAATTATCCGGGCCAGCAGATTTACCGTTCTTTAACAAGAGGAGTTTCTTTTTTACAATTTCAGCGGTAAATATCACATTGTCGAGCATAGCATCGTCGTATTGCAACGTAGGGACTGGAACACTGGTCAGATCTTCTGAAGTAAAAACGCTGCTAAACTGCTTATTCAATATGTCTGCCTTTTCTTGTCCCGTTTTTGCAAAAGTTCCATCTGGTCTCATCAAATTGCATATCTTGGTTCTAACTTTAGCTTTACTATTGACATATCTCCAAAAAGACTTGGGGTTAGTCTTGACCTCAGAGGCAAGTTGTAGTTCGAAGTTCTTGCATAGATCCCTAGTCATACTTCGCAGGGAATTCCTCTCTCGTGAATATGCTTCATAGTCCCACATACATTTAGATTCAAGATATCTCTTCCACAATCTCTGGTTTTTCCTTGATGCTGTCATAGCTTCATGTGTCATATAAATTTTCTTCCTTCTATCTTTCCCAACTGTTCGCTTCGGAATGTTCTCGTCCATGGATTTGGAAAGTGTGTTAGCGAAAAGTTTCCAAGCATCAACACAATTTAGGTCAGCGAAAAGTTTATCCCAGTCCATGAGGCTAAAATCCGTCCTCATTTTCGTATAATCTCCTTTATTAAAATCAAACACCATGCGTTTTTCATGCTGTACAGTCTCCTGTCCAAGTGCCAATTCAATAATTAAACAAACATGGTCACTTTTTCCTAACGGTGGTAAGTACTCAATGTCATGAATACAATTCATGTCGGAAATAATATCGCTAATGATATTCGCTTGTCTCGCAATGTAAAACTAGGAATCTAAACGATCACGACGTTTCGTATGCTACTGCAATACTTTGTCAAATGATAATATCGAATGTAGACACTCGGCTTTTTATGCTCTACCGTGGCTCCCAACATCACAATCTCGCATGAGCGATTGCGTTCCTGATAGGTCAACAACGGAACCCGCTGATTGGCCGGTGCACACGGGCAAACAACCAATCAACGGAACACTGGATCGGCCCGCCTAACGAAACAGCGTACGGTACGTCGCCACGACACTACCCCGAACAACCGGCCCACAACGGTTGATGCCAAACCCACGGCAGAACCCCCCTAGCCACCTTCTCGCTACAACGCTCATATCTACGTATCAATTTGAGGGCAGGGTGCCCGTATGTTCAATCAATAATAGTAAATATATAATCCATTGCGGATATAGTATCGGAAATAATATCGCTAATGATATTCGCTTGTCTCGCAATGTAAAACTAGGAATCTAAACGATCACGACGTTTCGTATGCTACTGCAATACTTTGTCAAATGATAATATCGAATGTAGACACTCGGCTTTTTATGCTCTACCGTGGCTCCCAACATCACAATCTCGCATGAGCGATTGCGTTCCTGATAGGTCAACAACGGAACCCGCTGATTGGCCGGTGCACACGGGCAAACAACCAATCAACGGAACACTGGATCGGCCCGCCTAACGAAACAGCGTACGGTACGTCGCCACGACACTACCCCGAACAACCGGCCCACAACGGTTGATGCCAAACCCACGGCAGAACCCCCCTAGCCACCTTCTCGCTACAACGCTCATATCTACGTATCAATTTGAGGGCAGGGTGCCCGTATGTTCAATCAATAATAGTAAATATATAATCCATTGCGGATATAGTATCGGAAATAATATCGCTAATGATATTCGCTTGTCTCGCAATGTAAAACTAGGAATCTAAACGATCACGACGTTTCGTATGCTACTGCAATACTTTGTCAAATGATAATATCGAATGTAGACACTCGGCTTTTTATGCTCTACCGTGGCTCCCAACATCACAATCTCGCATGAGCGATTGCGTTCCTGATAGGTCAACAACGGAACCCGCTGATTGGCCGGTGCACACGGGCAAACAACCAATCAACGGAACACTGGATCGGCCCGCCTAACGAAACAGCGTACGGTACGTCGCCACGACACTACCCCGAACAACCGGCCCACAACGGTTGATGCCAAACCCACGGCAGAACCCCCCTAGCCACCTTCTCGCTACAACGCTCATATCTACGTATCAATTTGAGGGCAGGGTGCCCGTATGTTCAATCAATAATAGTAAATATATAATCCATTGCGGATATAGTATCGGAAATAATATCGCTAATGATATTCGCTTGTCTCGCAATTCATGTCATTAGTCAAAACTAAATCAAGAACATTGGGCCGTTATCCTTCCCTAAATCTAGTCGGCTTCAAAATGTGTTGAGATAAAAATGCGTCCTGGGTAGCAGACAGAAATTGATGTGCAGGGTGTTCCTCTGTGGTGTTCGAATGCCAGTTGGACCAATAAATTTCAGGAAAATTAAAATCACCTACTATAAGTACATGTTGCTCACCTCTTCTGTTCATTTCACGTATAAGCTTACATAAGTGTTCATTATTTAACTGGCTTGAAGAGGGGCTACGATAAATGCAACCCAATAATAAAGTGGTGTTGTCCATAAATGTAACTGAGGCCCAAATTGATTCATTGAAGTCAGCACTAAGTTGAATATCCGAATTCGACAGTGACTGCTTGATGTACATAATGATGCCTCTGCTTCCTGTAGCGTCCAAATTACAAAAAAAGTCATATCCCTGCAAATTCACTGATACTGGGAGTAGCGGAAATACTGAACTCTTTGCATTTGCTTCTGTAATCATTACACATTCTGGGTTTTGTTCATGCACCAATAATTCAAGCTCAAGAAATTTATTCACAAGTGAGTCCGCATTCGTGTACAAAACTTTAAAGTCACCGTTTCTCAAACGTTTACCAACATTGTCACTATTTCTTAGATTGCTGCTTGCGGTCCCCTAATGGACCACAATAGAATAGCAACGCGAAATACATTCTCCATCTGGGATTCTTTCCATTTGAAATTTGCCATTTCACATATAATATTGGCTGCCTATCGTCACAACTATGCTTAATAAATTATTGTTCTCAATGATGCTCAAGTTAAGCTTATTAGAGCAGAGAGCAGCTGGATCAGGTATATGTTGGTACCTCAATGGAAAGAGTATAATTAAAATCCACATCCAGATAGTGAACAAGTTGATGTGCAAGTTCTCGTCAACTTGAAATTTAAAAGGCCCGCTGATGATTTGACTGAACAAACAAGCTGTTCAGTCGTGAGCGCGCTAGCGGGCTCGTACGTTGAACGAGTATTACGTACGCATTAACATTGCCATGAGAAGTGCTGATTGGCCAGCCGCGTTTGTACACCGCCAACAGCATGCATATTCAAATGAAAATAAATGATTTATACCAAGCGTCGTACCTGGATGTTATGGTCTAATATTGTTGCAACACTTCATCTAGCTATCACGGGCAGGAGGGGGTGGGGGGGGGGGGGGGTGGACATCTTCTCATAGGCACGATAAAGTGGTGGCCAACACCATAGGCGTACCCGGGGGGGGGGGGGGGGGTTGGGGGGTTTGAACCCCCCCCCTTTTCAAAATTTAACTGGTCTCGAGACAAAATTTTAGCGGTCTCGACCATCTCGACCTCGAAAAATGCGAAAAACCGTGGTCTCTGCATCGAAAATGTCGAAAATTTGTGGTCTCATCCTTGAAAATTTGCTACGATTTTCGAGGCCGAGACCAGTCCGGTCCAGAATTTTCGAGTCCGAGACCGAGACCCAGTGGTTGAGTGGTTGTCACTATTTCTTAGATTGCTGCTTGCGGTCCCCTAATGGACCACAATAGAATAGCAACGCGAAATACATTCTCCATCTGGGATTCTTTCCATTTGAAATTTGCCATTTCACATATAATATTGGCTGCCTATCGTCACAACTATGCTTAATAAATTATTGTTCTGAATGATGCTCAAGTTAAGCTTATTAGAGCAGAGAGCAGCTGGATCAGGTATATGTTGGTACCTCAATGGTAAGAGTATAATTAAAATCCACATCTAGATAGTGAACAAGTTGATGTGCAAGTTCTCGTCAACTTAAAATTTAAAAGGCCCGCTGATGATTTGACTGAACAAACAAGCTGTTCAGTCGTGAGCGCGCTAGCGGGCTCGTACGTTGAACGAGTATTACGTACGCATTAACATTGCCATGAGAAGTGCTGATTGGCCAGCCGCGTTTGTACACCGCCAATAGCATGCATATTCAAATGAAAATAAATGATTTATACCAAGCGTCGTACCTGGATGTTATGGTCTAATACTGTTGCAACACTTCATCTAGCTATCACGGGGAGGAGGGGGTGGGGGGGGGGGGGGTGGACATCTTCTCATAAGCACGATAAAGTGGTGGCCAACACCATAGGCGTACCCTTTCAAAATTTAACTGGTCTCGAGACAAAATTTTAGCGGTCTCGACCATCTCGACCTCGAAAAATGCGAAAAACCGTGGTCTCTGCATCGAAAATGTCGAAAATTTGTGGTCTCATCCTTGAAAATTTTCTACGACTACCCCCCCCCCCCCCCCCCCCCCCCGCTTACAGGATTCTCAACCACAGGGTCTTGGTCTCGGCCTCGAAAATTGTGGACCGGACCTGGTCTCGGTCTTGAAAATTTTGAAGGTACTTGGTCTCGGCTTCGGAAATTTTCTAGGACTGCCCCCCCCCCCCCCCTGCCCTGTTGACAGACATTTTTTATGAAGAACCCCCCCCCCCCCCTTTACAAAAATCCTGGGACGCCACTGGCCAACACACACTATTAGGCAGGGGCGGATCTAGCTTTTGCTAGGGGGGGGTTGACCCAATGACGATCTAGCTTTTGGCTAAGGGGGGGGGGGGGGGTGGGGGGTTGACCCATTGACGATCCATGAGCTTTTTTACTTTTGTTTTGTGAAATAAAGTTT